>VSMD01085377.1:0-24258 GCA_008750895.1 Mirza zaza
CTGAGGGGAAGGGGTGTCTGAGGGGGGAGGCAGATCTGAGGGGAAGGGGTGTCTGAGGGGGGAGGCAGATCTGAGGGGAAGGGGTGTCTGAGGGGGGAGGCAGATTGAGGGGATGGGGTGCCCATGTGGGAGGCACATCCAAGTGGCCGAGTTCTTCGGGGTGGCCAGCAGGTTTGGGGGTCTGTGGGAGTGCTCACTGGGGCGCTAGGGGCTGCCCTTCAGGGTGTGTGGGGCAGGGACAGAGGCAGAGGCTGGGGCTGTCCCCAAGCCTGCCTGGGCTGCTGCCAGGTCTGAGCCCCCAGAAGCGCGGGGCTGCGCGGAGCTGGAAGAGCCAGCCTGGGGGTCAGCCGGGCGGGGCGGGCGTGGGGGTGAGTTTCGCAGCGAGATAGATCTGGGGCAGCCAGAGAGAGACAGAGGGAGACCCAGAGACGCAGGGACCGCCGACCTGAGAGGTCAGGGAGAGACGGGGAAGAGAGCAGCAGAGCCGGTGCGGGCGGGCGGGCGCGAGAGCCAGCGAGTGTGAGCGCGCGAGTGGCTGGCGAGGGAGGCTGGGGGCGGTGGTTAGTGATCGAGGCTCCGGAGTGAGGAGGAGGCTGTGGGAGCAGAGGCTGAGAGGGGAGCAACGGTGGCTCAGGCTGGGATCGGCTGATCGGGACCGACGGGGACGGCGGACCAGCGGGCAGAGGGAGCCCGCGGAGGGAGCGGCCAGGAGGGATGTAGGGGGAGAGGGCGCGGGTGTCAGGCTGGGGGGCACCTGGGAGAGGGGGAAGCCCTGGGAGCGCCCCTGCTGGCTGACCTGTGTCTGTCTCTCCTGCCTGTCCTGTCCAGTCCCCGTGTCTGTCCCGGCCTCTGCAGGGCCGGCGCCGCCATGGACTGTAGCTGTGTCTCCGACCTTCTCTTCGCCCCGCCCGCTTTGCCGGCTCTCTGGACCCCCGGTAACTGGCCCGGACCTCCCCAGCCCTTCCCCCAGCCCTCAGGCCCCCTCCCCAGTGAGCCACACCGATTCTCTCTATATCTCTGTGTGCTCACACTTGTCCATCTCCCCGGCCTCTGTGGGTGTCCCCCCAGTCAAACCCCTTCATGAAAAACTTGGCTCAAAACTTCACAGCCAGATCTCCCTGCCACCTCCTGCTGGGACCTGAGGGCTTTCCGAAGGGTGGGTGCACATGGAGGGCAGAGAGGGCCGAGGACTCCGTCCCAGCCTGCTCCCATGGACCCGCGGGCGGAGAGAGCAGGGACTGGGGCTGGAGAGGGCGCTAGGCCAGGCGTGGATGGACAGATGGACGTACGGCAGGACCCAGGCAGGGGGCTGTGGAGAGAGATGTGACCCAGCCGGCCTGAGCTTGGAGGAGAGGGAGCTGGAGAGAGCACAGCTAGCTCGGAAGTGGAGGCTCAGAACTGGGGGTGTGGACAGTAGGGCTGCGGACACGCACTGAGCTCAGGTCCCAGGCGATGCTGGTGTGCAGCGTGTCTGTGTGTGCGTGTGTCTGTGTGTGTGCGCGTGTGTGTACGGCAGAGACTGCGACTCTGTGCCTGCTTATTCGGGGTTTCCTTTCGGTGTGTCCCTGTCACACTTCAGTGTTTCTCGAAGAAGGGTCACACTGGGAATGTGTCTTTGTGTGAGCAGCGTGACTGCTTCTACGTGCACATCTGAGGCCACCTGAGTGTCGCTGGGCTGGGCATGTCTGCGTTCTAGGACTGGGGGAGTCTGCCAGCTCACGCGAGTGTGCCCCTGCCCCAGTCGGCGATGAGGCTTCGCCTGTTCCTCGCAGGTCTGTCGTGTGGTGTGTGGCATTCCAAATAATGTCTCGGCATTTTAGGCAATGCAGGGGGACGCGTCCCTGGGCTCTGTGTCTGGCTTTCAGCCCGAGGTCCGTATGTGAGTGTGAGCACCGGGACTGTCACAATGTGTGTCTGCCTGCTGAGGCTGGGGTCCTCTGGCTGTGTCTCACAGCACGTTTGAGGATGCGATTCCAGGACAGGTGGTGTTTCCAGGTTGGGTTTTGCATTGTCTTCTTGGGGTCGTGTGGGTGTGTCTGTGATACAGTCGCTTCCCCACTAGGACTTGTTCGGGGTGTAGGATGAGCCACAGCTTGGTCTTTACTGAGCCCTGGCATCTGAGAAGACCCCAAAATAAGTTGAGAAAAACTCTCCCTCAGGGAGGGAACTGCCTGGCATTGGCCAGCACTTGGGTCGGGAGGCGCCAGCACCCACCTTTACACACCAGGCGCTGCTCCTCCTTGCCCCCCACCTCTGAAATTCCAAGCCGGCGAGGAGGGCAGGACCTGCCCTGTGACCACACAGCAAGTGGATACAAGGACCCTGGTCCCCCAGCTCAGTGTTGTCCCCTGCCCAACCCACAGTCTCCTCGTTCTTGCCCTGCTCCCAGCTTTTTTATAGGCTAATTCTGCCTTCTGCTTTCATGCCTGGGTCTGGGGGTCCCTGAGGAAGGGAAGGGGACAGAGGATGTGGCATGCATGGGAGCGAACACAGAGGCTGGACCAAGAGTCTGGGCCTTCCGGGCGGGAGGCGAGATTCAGGGCTGGGCAAGACGCCCCCCACTGCACCCAGCTTCTGGGTGTATGTGGAAAGGGGGGCACAGGACACCCCGAGTGTGAAAATGTGATGCATGGTGAATGTGTCAGAGCGTTGACGCGTGTGTGCCTGCGTGTGGGTTGGGGAGGTTTGCTCTGCTGTCATGGTGTCACCCTGTGTGTGGCTGTCGGGCTGTGTATCTGGGGACAGGAATGTCTTGGTGCTGCATTCACTGTATTGATAACACTGTTGTTATCCAGACCTTTGGGGTCCTGCCTGTGTCTCTTGTCATACAGCGGGTCCCAGTTCAGAGGGGCCTGAGATATGTAATTGTGTGTGTTGTGATAGGTGTATGTGTATTGAGATGATGTGACCTCATGTCTTGGGCAGAATGTGTCTGGAATGTAGCCTTGGTGGCCCCCAGTAGGAGTGTGGCACTCTGGTGTGTCTGTGTCCCATGGCGTGGCTGAAAGTCTCTGGCAGGTGAGCGGTTGTCTGTGTGACATGTTGTCTTCTGTGGGCATCTGTGAGAGTGTGCACAAACACGCACACACAGCCATCTGGATGGGTCTCAGACGGACATGGGCATGGACACAGGGAGGGGATGCAAGGTCGTGAAAGGTAGGAGCACACAGGTAGCTGCAGACACAGATGTGCACATAGATTCTGCCTGGATGTGGGGTTAGTGGTGGGCTTCGGGGAGTGGGGGCAAGAGCAGGGGGTTTCCAGGTGCAGGAGAGACCAGAGGCTCCCAGGGCAGGCTGGGGCAGCAGGGAGAAGGGCCAATGCTGTGGGGTGGGTACCTTTTCCTTCCTACCATATGGGTGCAGCAAGACCTGGTCCCCTTCACCCACCACCCCTGATGTGCCTGGGGGAGCTGTGCCCAGGGAGGGGATCAGGCTGGAAGTACCAACCCAGGGTCCCTGTAGGACTGGGTTCTCTCCCACTATTTGGACAATTTGGGGACTAGACACCAGGGAAGGTTTGGAGAGTGGAAACCAGGTCCCTGAAGATGCCTGAGACTGGGCAGCTGCTCCTCAGACCTGGAGTCGGGAGGACTGGACGCCTCCCGGTTCCAGAGTCCAGTAGGACTCAGAGCACCGGACTTGGTGTCCTGACCCTGCGCCACTCCCTGCCTTCTGTCCCCAGGGTTTGCCTTCCCGGACTGGGCCTACAAGCCGGAGTCATCCCCCGGCTCGAGGCAGATCCAGCTGTGGCACTTTATCCTGGAGCTGCTGCAGAAGGAGGAGTACCAGGGTGTCATCGCCTGGCAGGGGGACTACGGGGAATTTGTCATCAAGGACCCTGACGAGGTGGCCCGGCTCTGGGGCATCCGCAAGTGCAAGCCCCACATGAATTACGACAAGCTGAGCCGGGCCCTGCGGTGAGGAGGGCTGGGGGCCTGGGCTTCTACCTCCTTCTCCCTGGTTTGTCCCCCTCGGGCCTTCCCTCCACATCCCAGGACAAGGTCCTGTTGGGTCCCAGGCACAGGGCTCTGTGTGTGCAGCTATTATAATCACTTATGAGCGGAAGGGAGACAAGACGGACACGAGTCCTGGGCTTTGGAGTCACACATGGCAGGATCCCCGCTCCTGCCTGATCCCTTCCTTGCCCTGTGACTTTGGTTAAGGGACTTCTGTGGGCCTCAGTTTCCCCAAATTGCTGTGTTCTGGGCACTGTGCTGGGCCCTCCCTTCACCTCCCTGGGTGTCCCCCCAGCACCATGTGCCTCTCCCCACAGTTACTACTACAATAAGCGGATTCTCCACAAGACCAAAGGGAAGAGGTTCACCTACAAGTTCAACTTCAGCAAAGTCGTGCTTGTCAATTACCCCCTGCTGGACGTGGCGGCAGCTGCCACTGGCTCCCCACTCTTGCTGACCCCCAGTCCTTTTGGGGGAGCCCCTGGGCCAGATGTTCCTCCCCTTACTCCTGAGGTGAGTCTGATTCTGGGATCCCAGAACTGGGGCATTTGGTGCCCCCCCACCAGCCATGAACCCTCTGGGAGGGCAGTTAATTTGAGCAGCTGCCTCTTGCCTCCCTCTCCAGACCCTGCAGACCCTGTTTTCTGCCCCACGTCTGGGAGAGCCGGGGGCCCGGACGTCCCTGTTCTCCCCTGAGACGGACAAACTACGTCTGGACAGCCCTTTCCCGTTCCTGGGCTCTGGTAAGAGCCTGGGGGTCCCGGGGAGCTGACGGTGGTGGGGGGTTGGGGGGAGGATGCTGCATGTGTTTGAGGGAGGAGAGACAGGTCAGAGGAAGGAGGCCCATGGGGAGGTGGGGTGTGTGTGTGCGTGTTTAAAGGCACAGGATGGGAAACAAGGGAGGAAGGAACGGGGGCAACAAGCTGGGAGAAGGGCTTTCAGGGGTGCTAAAGGAATCGGGAGATGGGGTGGGGAAGATGGAGCTGGGGGAGGCACGTGAAGATGGCAAGAGGCCGTGTGGGGGACACAGTGGGGAAGGAGGGGTGGGATGTGGCAGGAGGCGGCCCCCTTACTTAGCTGTGTTGCAGGGGCCCAGCCTGACCTACCCCTGTGCCTCCCCCAGGTGCCACTGGCTACTCCAAGCCCCCTGGCCTGCTGGGTCCTTACGGCCGCGCCTTCCCTGAGTACCCCTGGAACTTTAACCCATACCTCACGGGCCCCTTCCCCAAGCTGCCCCCTTCTCTGTACCCCCCACATTTCTACCCCAACCCTCTGGCCAGCTCCCTGGGCCACCTGCCCTCTGTAGGGGCAGGGGGAGGCCCCACAGCCGCACCCCTGCTTGCTGCGACGGGGGAAGGCCTGGGCCCCGAGCGACCATCAGGCTTGGCGGCGGCGCCCCGCCTGGCGCTGCCTGGGGCTGGGGGCTCTGAGTCCACGCTGGGTGGGAAGGAGGACAGCGACTCGGAGCTGGAGATCACCGACGTCAGCGGCTGCAGCTCTGACAGCGAGGGTGACGAGGGCCTCCCCGTGCCCCCCAAGGCCAAGGCGGGCAAAGGGGGGGCTGGCAGCTGAGCAGGCGTGGGCTGATGGGTTCTACAGAGGCGGGGCCCAGGGCAGCCACCCATCTGCCCCCCATGTGCTGTCCAAGGCCCAGGACCACCCTCGGCCCCTTCCCAGGGCTGGCACGTCGCTGCCCTGGGCTCCTTCTTCCCCAGCCCCAGAGTGGGGGTCTCACCTCCCCCTCCATAGCAGGGGGAGGGAAGTGATGGCCTCCAGCCTCCTCCCTAGGCTCCAGTTTGAGGGGGTCCCCACCTGGCCCCACTCCCGAAGTGCAATATGGCGCCCAGCCTCCCCCGCCCGCCCCTGTGCTGTGACCTGTGTGTTTGTGTGGCCATGTCTCCACCCCTCTGTGCCGGCCCCAGTCCTGACACCCTCCCACACAGGCCCCCCTGGGGACAGGGAGCTCAGAGCAATAACCCCGCCCCCAGCCCCCACCCAGGAGGGGCCCCCTCCCCACCAGCCCCCCATGACCCTCACAGCCACCTCCAGAGTTTACTACAAAAATAAAAGAGCAGAGTGAGATGTGGGGCGCCCAGCGTCGACCGTGGGGGCTCGGGGTGGGAGCTGGGAAGGAGGGTGGTGGGGGGCTCCTCGCACCCTGTGTGTGGGGGTGCCTGGGGAGAACTGTTCAAGGAACGAGTGAATGAACCACCAGAGAAAGGCGAGAGGCCCAGAGGCAACATGGCAGACAGACCTGGGACGTCGCCACCAGTCACGGAGGGTTCCAGACACCACGCCAGGCCCCACCCCGCCCTCACAAACACAGACCTCTCCTTAGATAATATATATTAAAAAATAAACCTCCAATTCAGGGTATAAAAACAGAGCAAAGGCACTTGGGGGTGGGGGATGGAGGGGTGGCCCCCACAGGCAATACTGAGACGGCCCGGGACCTGGGGGTCGCTGTGGTGCCCACCCTGGAATGAAGCCCTGAGTCCCCCAAGCAGAGGCAGGAGGGAGAAGGCCGAGGCCGATGGGGACACGGTGACCCCAGCTGGGCCCCTCCCAGGCGTGGCCCGGCAGCGGCTTCTTCTCCTCAGGCCCTCGGGGTATGAGATGCTGCGGCAGCTGTGGGGGTGGGGGCGGCCCCCTGCACGTCCTCTCCCCCTTCCTCTCCTTGCAGAAGGCCTGGGGCACGCAAAGACAGGAGGCAGGGAGAGACGGAGAGGAGGAGACGGACACGGAGAGGGGAGAGAGAGGGAGGTGGGCAGAGATGCAGAGATGGGAGACAGCAGGTGGAACAGGAAGATTTAGAAAAGACAAAGGCAGAGGGAGAGACCTGCTGGCTGGGGCTATAGGGGGACCACTGTGGTCCCTCCTCTCAGAGCAGCGTCCACCCCAGGTACCCCACTCACCTGCCTGGACAGGGACCTCAGGTACAGCCAGATTGGGGGCCAGGATTCCCCCCGAGCTGAGACAGGAGGGGTCGCAGGCGGCAGAGTTCCTCCTCTAGCTCCTGGGGGGATCACTTGTGAGGGGGGCCCCTTCCTTCCCCGGCCCGCTCAGGGTCCCCCGTGCTGCGCCCCACCTCCAGCTGCTTTATGGTCTCCTCCAGGCCGAGCAGGTTCTCCTGGATCTCCTGGGTCTGTGCTGGGCTCAGGGGGCCACCCCCTGGGACCCCATCTCCATCTCGGGGAGGCCCTGCCCCGCTGTCTTCCCCGGCAGGAAACAGGAGCTGCTTCAGGGACAGCACTGGCAGGGACAGACGGTGGAGT
Source organism: Mirza zaza (assembly GCA_008750895.1). Taxonomy (NCBI): domain Eukaryota; kingdom Metazoa; phylum Chordata; class Mammalia; order Primates; family Cheirogaleidae; genus Mirza; species Mirza zaza. Next base: position 7,234 of record VSMD01085377.1, read on the forward strand.
CAGGGGGGCACAGGTTTGGGGTGGGAAGAGGCCCAGGGCCTGCCAGGCTGGAGGTGAGGGTGGGTCCAGGCAAGGCTGAGCACATGGGGTTGGGAGATTCAAAAGGGTGCAGAGGTGTGGCTGAGGTTAGGGTTGGGACAGGGACACGAAGGCCCTGAGGGTGGAGAAGCGTCCAGGGAGAGGCTGAATTTAGGGTCAAAGAAGGGTTGGCGGCTGTGGAAGGAAGAGACGTGGGGCCACCCAAGACAGTGATGCAAGCTGGGTGGGTAGGCGTATTCGCTGGCAGCTGGGTATGCAGGAATTAGATGGGAACAGAGGTGGTTTGGGCTGGGGGGCCACCCTGGGGGCGCAGGGCTAGGCTACCTTTCCGAAGGGCCGTGGCAGCAAGCTGGCCCTCAGGGCCTGGTCTGCAGAAGGGCAGGAGGTCGCTGAGAATTCTCTCAGTCCGGGCTGGGTGGGGGAACAGGGAGAGTGCTCAGGTCCTGCCAGGCTTCCTATGGACGCCTAGTCACCTAAGATATCCCCACCCGGCCCCTCCCCCACTGCCCCCAGCCTCACCGTCAGCTGGAGGCATCTCTCGGCCACCGTTGCCGTTCTCAGAGCTGCTAAGGAGGGGTTCTCGGGTGCTGAGGGGAGGAAGTGCTGGGTGACCCCACATCCCTGGCCCCGGGGGGTGGCAGGGACAGGGAGACAGACAGCTGGAGGTGGGGAGATGGGGAGGTCCGGAGACAGAGACAGAGATCGAGGCTGGGAGATAGGGAGACAGAGAGGCCCAGATAATGGAAGACAAAGGCCTGGAGATAGGAGACAGATAGGGCCATGGTGGGGCTGACAGGCACTCACGCACGCAGGCACACAGAGACGGAGCTGGGGCTGAGGTTCTGGGCATGCACAGGGCAGCCAGCCCTTCGTTCTGACTGCCGGGAACTCCAGCTCCCGCCCTGGCCCCCCTCACCTACCTGCTGGGGCTGGGCCGGGGCTTAGGGCGGGAGGCAGGGGCGGGGACCTTCAGGGATCCAGCAGTCTCAGTGATGAGGGCACACCAGCTGGGAGACAGGCCAAGGCCCTGGGAAGTCAGAGCCACCAGCTGCTGCGCTGGGCCTCCCCCACCCACGCTCAGAACCCAGACCCCCTTACTTCTTCCGCTCGGACACCGTCTGTGCCACCAGCTCATATATCTGGGCCTCCTGGTCCCAGGTAAAAATGACATAGAAGGCTTTGTGGTCTGCAGGGGGAAGAGGAGATGGGGCTCAGAACAGGGTCCCTCCTTGGGCACAGGCTGGAGGCCAGGGAAGCTCCCCTGGAAGGCAGCACCCTCAGGGGTCATGTGACTCAGTTCAACCCTCACTGTCTGCTCATAACTATCCAGGGCCCTGTGTGCCCTCCTGAGCCCTCCCTCTGTCAAACCCCTTATGGACTCAGGCCACAAGTCCCCGCTGGCTCTGCTACACAAACCCTCCAGCCACCCCACCACACAGCCACTCCCAGTGTCCGTGGCCCTGGTGCAACTTCTGGGCAGCAGGTTTGCAAAGCCCTCCTCGCTGGGCCTCTGTGCAAATGCCTGGGGCTGGTTCTACCCCACTCAATAAACACTCTCAGCCTGGCCCTGCCCACCCCACCTTGGCCACCAGGGCGTCCCCTCCTCAGCCTCTGCAGTGGCCTCCCCTCCTGAGAATGCCCACTCCCCACCCCACCAGGAAGCTCTGCTTGAGTGAGCCCAGACCACGGCCGTGCTCACCGGTGGCCACCTCTCGGGTCATGGCGGAGGTGAGCCGCAGCACGGGCCGCAGCATGGTCTTGCCGTCGGGGGTGGGTGTCAGCGTCCGGCTGTGTGACTTGAGCAGCAGCCGCTCGTCCTGGCGCTGGAGCAGCAGCAGCAGGTCATCCAGCAGCAGCACGTGGACCTCTGCGGGGTGGGCCAGGGCAAGAGCTCATGCAGAGCCCCCCACGAGGCCTGGACCCCTACACGCTGCCACCCTGGCACTCACCCACAGCCTTGTCCTTCGTCACCCGCCACGTCAGCGGGCCCTCGTGGACCAACTTCTTCTTGGTGATGTCCAGGTTCTGATGTCCAGGAGGCAGCGGCGGCCCACACAGGCGACGGCAGGGCAGGATGACCGTGGGGCGGGGATCAGTCAGGGGTCACAATGGGCACGAGGTGGGGCACATTATCAGATGGGCAGGGTGGGCTGGGGGCTGTTTCAGAGACCCCATGAGCAGCAGGGCCAGGGTGGGCCGAAAGGAGGGAGGGAAGGGCATGCAGGGCCCACCTTGAACTCGCTCAGCATGGGGTCGCTGCTCTGCCGCAGGTGGGACAAATCCAGGCGCCGCTGATAATCCTTGAGCCGCTGGAGCAGAGACCCGAGTGTTACAGGGACAAGCCCAGTGCAGAGACTGACCCGCAGTGACCCCGGGGGGGACAAGCTGAGAGCCAGGCCTGACCTCCAGTGACCCTGAGAGGGAGTTGCTGAGGGCCAAGTGGAGGTGGGGCCTGCCCCTGCGCACACACCACCTCCTGCCCCCGCGCAGGGCTGTGCCAAGGCTCACCAGCAGGTCCTCCATGTCGCGTACGGCCTGGTTGACATGGTGCAGGATTTCCCGGCAGCACTCGGCTGCCAGCTCCACTTTCTCTCGCTCCGCGGGCTCTTCTGCAGGCAGGGGAGAGACCGGCTGGTGAGCCCCGCCCCTGCAGGCAGCACCCAAGGACACGGGAGGAGAGCTGAGGCCCGCAGGGGCTGGTCTGGCAGTACCTGTGTTCTGCCCGATGCTCTGCAGGAGCAGCGGGTACTTGGTCAGGCGTTGCATCTCCGTGGGGATCATGTCCTTCAGCTGCAGGCGGCGACACCGCGGACGGCTCTCGGCCTCCTGCAGGGAAAATGGTGCTGAGGTGGCTCAGGCTCACCCCAGGGCGAGGACACCAGCTCTTTCCTAAGAGTCCAGGTCCCCAGCCCCCTCCTGCCCTGGGACCCCGGAGCCCTAGACCCCCACCTCACCTGCACGAAGGCACAGAATCGAGGCTCCTTGCGCTGCTTGGCTTTGAGCTGCTCTAAGGCAAACGACTGGCGGCTGCAGAAGCGAGAGGAGATTTTCTGGAACCAGGAGCCCTCAGCACCATCAAACTACAGAGAGATTCAGGCCAGGGAGGTGTCTCAGGGGGGCTGGGCAAGAACAGGGCCTCGCATGGGGATGGGAGCCTAGAGTAGCAGGACAGGCTTGGGGTCTAGGCCCTTGGACTCGAGTGGGGAGGGCTCAGGACCTGGCCCCTGGCTGGGAAGAGGGGGCGGGCAGGGCACCCTCACCCGGGCCAGCAGCACATCCCCGATCTCTTCAATGAGGTAGCCACTCTCCTGTCTCCGCTTCATTAGGCAATCGAGGAACAAGGCTGTGGGGGGCAGGGAGGAAACGGGGTGCTTCATTACGGCCTGGAAGGTGGCATGTAGTATCCGGTTGGGTGTGGTGGGGGTTGGGCTACAGGTGTGTCTGTGTCTGATCCCTGGAGCTGGTGAGCCTGTAGCCTGCCACCATGTGCTTAGATGGCATGTCTGCCCCTCCCCACCAAGTTGGGGGTAGTCCCCAGTGCCAGGACAGAAGAGGCACTCAGGGAGAATGCGCTGGCTGAGGGACACAGCAGTGGGGGCGCAGAGGGGCCTCAGCCCTGCACTCACAATGCACCTCGATGAGCTCGTCCAGGCTGGGGAAGATGTTTTGTAGCTCCCCCAAGAGGAAGAAGCCCCCTTCCACCATGGGCTGGTAGAAGAGGTCATGTAGCACCCGCAGCATGCGGACGTGGGCTGCCTCCGTCACCAGCAGCTCTGTGGGGCCACCAAAGCAAGAAGCACGTTGGGGAGCGGACAGACTATGGGGGCGGCCTCAGGGGCAAGCTGGGGAATGCAGAGGAGGGGACAGAGCCAGGGCAGGTGCAGGACGCTTCCTGGACAGTGGTGGTGTGAGGAGGACTCTCTCTAGGTGGTCATTTGACCCCTTATGCAGCCATGGACAGTCCCTCAACCCACTGCCTTTCTCTTTCTGCTGTGGCATCCAGCCAGGGGGACCAATAGTCCCAGTTTGCCTATCATGGGACTTTCAGTGACAAAACTGGGAAAGTTCTGGGCAATCCAGGATGAGTTGGTAGGTGCCCCCACCCCCGCCGCCAGCAAGCTTGCAGCTGTGTTCAATGTCTAACCATCCAGCTATTTTCTCAGTCTTCGTTCCTGATGCAGTGATTCCCTCTACGCACGGGCTAATGGCCTCACATCCAGAGAGGGGATGTGTGTGTGAGTTCCAGGGGCCCAGAAGTCCCCTGAGACTAAATGCACAATTTTGTGTGTTACGCATATTTTTTCTGGGGAGAAAATTTGCTATGCCATCCAATGTGGTAGCCACCAGCCACGTACAGCTCTTTTACGTTTTAATTAATTAAAACAAAATGAAATTTATAATTCAGTCCTCAGTTGTATTCACTGCATTTCAAGTGCTCACCAGCCGTGTGTGGCTGGTGGTTACCATGCAGATAAAGCACATTTCCATCATTGTAGAAAGTTCTGTGTGATAGCACCACTCATGTTTTTATCCTATCGTTAGAGGGATCTGTGACCCAAAAAGGTAGTCAACTACTGCCCCAAAAATTCTGAATGAGTTATTTTCTATTAAGCAACCTGTAAATAAACATTCAAACAAGCTTCCAAAAGTTTTTTACTTTTGCCACCGCTCTGCCCTCATACACAATTAGAAAGCACAGAAAAAAAAAAAAAAAAATCAAGACAAAACGATACACCTATCATCTCTTTAGCCGGAAGCAAAAATTTTTTTCCCCCTAATTGACTTAAGATCACACTGGTAACAACAATCCCATTAGTGGCTCTTCTGTGCCCAACACGGTGCTAAACACTGCACTCAAATCGTGTCACCTTCGTCACAATCTTTGCAGGTAGCGACTATTCGTGCCCACGTTTCACAGAAAAGGAAACAAAGGCTTATGCCAGAAATACAATTTTATACCCTGTTTCTGGCTCTTCACACCAGCACTATCCTGAACTACTAAAAGTTCTTGGACATGTCACTCTGACAGCTGCGTTCCTGTCCCACTGAGTGGCTGTTCTATGATTTACGTAACAAATTGTTCTGTGTTGGAGCAATCTGAACTTGGAGCAGGTTGGAACTGCCTTCAAGTCCTCCCCACAATACATAACACCAAGATGAACATCTGTCTGCGTCAGCCTCTGCCAGAGCTGCACCGTTTCCTTGGCAACAGCGGGCTGGGCGGGGTGGCACTCACCGCTGATGACCTCCTGCCGCTTCACCTGGCTCTTGGGCAGGCTGTGCAGGGTGTCCGGGGGGACGAGCTCCCGCCAGCCCGGAGGCTCTTCCGGTTCCAGCTCTAGTCCTGAGCGTCCCGGCTCTGCCTCGTCTCCGGGCTCAGGGCTGTGGACAGAGGCCTTGTTGGGGCCCCACCCTGGGAAGCCTTCGATTCCTTAGTGTTCACCCCCTCTCCATGGCCTCAGCACTTGATGCCCCCAGGGTGGCCTGTGCTGCAGAGCAGTCCCCAAGTCTCTAGAAGAAACCTTCCACCCCCTCCTCCTCCGAGGCCCATGACCGCAGTTGGCTCTCAGCGACCTCAATGTCCGATGCCCATTTCTCTGCGACTCTGGCAACAACCCTCCTCCCCGATTCTCCAGGCTTCCTCAGTGGATGGAGGTGGAAGGGGAGTGACGTACGTGGCTCGTCGGGCAGGGCCAAGCACAGCCGTGGCGGAGCTGGGGTCCATGTCCACGTCGCTCCTGGAGCGGCCCCCACCCCGGCCCTTAGCCCCGAGGCTGCCCCGGGAAGGCCGGCGGCGGTCACTCACCCGCAGGCTCTCTGAGCGCCCCAGACGCCCTGATAGCCTGGGCCCCGAGGCCAGGGAGAGAGGCAGGCAGAGGCCAGAACAGAGACAAGGAGAGACCAATACAAGAACAGAGATGAGGAGAGACCAGGACAGGGACAGAGACAGGGGAGACCAGGACAGGGAGAGACCAGCACAGGGAGACAGGGAGAGACCGGGACAGGGACAGAGATGGGGGGAGACAAGGACAGAGACAGGGAGAGATCAGGACAGGGACAGGTGAGACCAGGACAGGGACAGAAATGGGGATCCAGGACAGAGACAGGCAAGACCAGGACAGGGATGGAACATGCAACAGAAGAGAGGGGAGTCAGAAGAGTAGTGTGATTTTAAGGGTGCTGGGGGGGGGGGCAGGAGGGACACGTGGAGCTTGGTGGGGAAGGGGAAGGGAACCCAGTGTGGAGCACATGACCAACCCCCTCCCTTCCTTGCAGCAAGGGGCTGGGGACAGAGGGAGGATTGCCATACTTAGCTCTTCACCTGGGAGGGTGACGTCCCCACCCAGCCCTCACGGGGGTGATGGGGAGGGGGTGGCCATGGGGAATGGGAAGGGGCTGGAGAAATGGGGGAGGGGCTAGCCCTCTCCCCGCCCAGGGCCCAGGCACCCACCTCTTCCACCTTCTGGGGAGAGAGGGGCACAGGGTCAGAGGTGGACCAAGATGGAACCCAACCCACCTCCCCACACCTGCCACAGGGTCCCCAAAGCAGCAGCACGAGGACGGGCAGGGGGCAGAGCCTGCCCCCCAACTGTGAGGGGGACAGGGCCCCCAGGCACAGAGCACAGAGGGTGGGGCACTGAGGGAGGGCGCTGGGGCTGGGAGGCAGGAGCAAGGCTGCGCTGGGCTGGGAAGAGAAGGGGAGAGGGGAGAAGAGCTGGGGAGAAAAGGGGAGAGGGGGAAAGAGCAAAAGGAGCGAGAAGTAGAGGGCCTGGAAAAGCAGAGGGGAGAAAACCCAGCAGGAGAGGAGGAGGGAAGGAAAGGAGGAAAGGGTGGGAGAGGGAGAGCAAAGGGCAAGGGGAGGAGGGGGGGAGAAAATAGGGAGGAATGAGGGAGATGAGAAAAGAAAGGGGGAAGGAGGAGAAGGAGGGACAGGAGCAGGAAGACCAGGAGAGCAGGAGAGGAGCGCGGAGCAGACACTCCACCCACCCGCCTCCCCGCCCTGGCCTGGGTACCTCTCTGTCTCAGCCCCCTCCTCGGTGCTCTCTAGGGGTGCTGGAGGCTCCAGGCTGCTCGGGCCCTGCAGGGGTGGGTCCCCTGGCTCTAGGGGGCTGTCAGCACCTGCGGGGTGGAAGGAAGGAGTGAGGCTGGCTGGGAGGACCCCATGGTGGTGAGACCCACACTCTGGGAGCTTGAGTTTCCTCCACCTTGGAATTGGGGGGCTGCAGCTACTCTGTCCCTGGCAGACACCAGCAGCTGCTCTGTAAGTCTTTGGGGGACAGATAGATGTTAAGACCTCCAAGCACACGGCTATGGGCAGCTGGGGGCCAGGTGGATGAAGATGCCACAGCACTGGGGTGCCCCCTGTGCTGGCCCACCCAACCAGACTGCAGCCACCCAGAGACCGGGGACGAGCCGGACGCTGCGATGCCTCCACATCCATTCACTTCCCCGGCCCTCAGCTGGGCCTTGTGGGGAAAGTAGATCTACCCCATTAAGAGATGAGGAAATTGAGGCTCAGATACAATACAAGGAAGCAGCAGGATTGTACCAGGCCTGGCCAAGCCACTGTCTGAGCGCCAAGGGGCTGAGGGCTGCACAGTCCTGAGGACTGTGCCAGGTGAAGCAGATGGGGCCGGCGGGCTCACTGTCTAAGGGAACACAGAAATGCAACTCGGAAGGCAACCAGCCTTGTGCTCATAGAGGGTTCTGGGACCTGAGGCCGAGGGAGTTGAGGGGAAACACAGTCCAAGGAGGTGAAGACATGGCACCAGGAGAGGGTGGGGTCGGGAGGGGAGCCTGGGAAGGGCAAGGTTACCACTAACACTAGTGACCAGGAGTAGGGAGGAGCAGATGCCAGAACCAAGAGGATGTATTTTCTTTTCTTTTCTTTTTTTGAGACAGAGTCTCACTCTGTTGCCCAGGCTAGAGTGCCATGGCGTCAGCCTAGCTCACAGCAACCTCAAACTCCTGGGCTCAAGCAATCCTCCTGCCTCAGCCTCCCAAGTAGCTGGGAATACAGGCATGTGCCACCATGCCCAGCTAATTTTTTTCTATATATTTTTAGTTGGCCAATTAATTTCTTTCTATTTTTTTAGTAGAGATGGGGTCTCACTCTTGCTCAGGCTGGTTTCAAACTCCTGACCTTGAGCAAGCTGCCCGCCTCGGCCTCCCAGAGTACTAGGATTATAGGAGCTAGCCACAGCGCCCGGCCCGCCCCCCTTTTTTTTGAGATAGAGTCTTGCTCTGTTGCCCTGAGTAGAGTGCCGTGGTGTCAGCCTAGCTCATGGCGACCTCAAATGCACCGGCTTACAAGATCCTCTTGCCTCAGCCTCCCAAGTAGCTAGGGCTACAGGCACAACATGACACATGACGTGTGACATAGAGGCACACATGACAGATGACACAACATGACACAACACCCAGCTAATTTTTCTATTTTTAGTAGAGACTGGGGGTCTCGCTCTTGCTCAGGCTGGTCTTGAACTTCTGAGCTTAAGTGATCCTCCTGCCTTGGCCACCCTGAGTGAGAGAACTACAGGCATGAGCCACCATGTCCGGCCAGAAGGGGGTGTCTTGAAGGGAAAGGTTTCTATTCTAGGGGGTACCACCAGGGACTGGCCCCACTCCTGCCCTGGGGTCCCAGGACCTCACAGAGCCCAGGACCAGATACTCTCACCTGGTTCTCGGTCTGGGCTTTCCCCAGATAGAGGGTGCAAAGAGACTCCAGGGGTGTCCTGCCCAGGAGCCCCAAGATTCCGGTCCCGAGAGGGCATGCCGAGGCCTCCCTTCCGGTCCGTAAGTGCTGGCTTCTCACCTGGGGACATGGCAAGCGAGAAAGAAGGAAATGAGAGAACAGTGACTCTAATGCACCAGCCCCTCCTCCCCATCACCAGCACCCCTCCGTCCCCCTCGGACCGCGGGGTTCCCTCAGGCCCCCAGGACGGATGCTCTGGCTACAAGTCCTTTACCATCAACCTCGCCTTTGAGGTGTCGAAAATCTGGAGCTGAAACAAGAGGGAGGGACAGTGAGGCGGGTGCGGCCGGGCAAGACAGGGCAGGGCAGAGGCCAGGGCCACCTTACCTTGTGGCTCTCCCCGGTTCCAGCGGGCGGCGTCCAGGATGCTGCTCAGTCCTTTCTTGGTCTTGGGAGGCTCGTCTGACCGCCGGTTCCCCATCACCTGCGGGAGGATGAGGGGCAAGAGGGAGCTGGGCATTCCTGAAACATCAGCAGAGCAGAACTTGACCCGAGGTGTCCGGAGTCATGACACCTGCTCCCTGGCGGGGAAGGGCGGTCTCTGCAGAGGAAAGGGCCAGCTTTGGCCACTGAGGGAAGCACCTTTTTCCGGAAGAAGTTTCTCCCCGACTTCTTGTCCCCGCTCTTGGTCCGTACCCCAAGGTGGCGCATGTACAGGGCGATGGCGTTGACCACGGCGGCACTGTGGGGAGGGACGGTGAGGGCCCAACAGACACACAGACCCGAACTACCGCCCCTAGAAGCAGAGACCCCGCCTTCCCTTCCCAGCCCCACAACTATTTCCTGTGAGTGTCTGAAGAAAGAGGGTTTAAGAGGACAGGGACATGGCCAGGTGTGGTGGCTCACGCCTGTAATCCTAGCACTCTGGGAGGCAGAGGCAGGCGGGCTGATTGCTCAAGGTCAGGAGTACAAGCCCCAGCCCCTCCCCCCTCAGACCCATGGGTCAGCCCCAGCCCTTCCTCCCTCAGACCCAGGGGTCAGCACCAGCCCCTCCTCCCTCAGACCCAGGGGTCCAGCCCCTGCCCCTCCTCCCTTAGACCCAGGGGTCAGCCCCAACCCCTCCCCCCTCAGCCCCAGCCCCTCCTCCCTCAGACCCAGGGGTCAGCCCCAGCCCCTCCTCCCTCAGACTCAGGGGTCAGCCCCAGCCCCTCCTCNCCAGCCCCTCCTCCCTCAGACCCAGGGGTCCAGCCCCTGCCCCTCCTCCCTCAGACCCAGGGGTCCGGCCCCAGCCCCTCCTCCCTCAGACTCAGGAGCCCACACGCCTCTCCCCGCTGTCCTCCCTGCTCTATCACCTCTTTTCTTCATCAGTAGAGATGGTAGGTCTGTAGGGAGAAGAAAAGTATTGGTGACAAACTTGCTAAGCCTGAGGTCCTTATCCACCTGGTCTCCAGGTTGCCTTCTCCTGGGATGGGCAGGGAAGAGAGGTGGAGGTGGGCAGGGAGAGGAGGTGGGAGGCGAACTGCTGCAGTGACTGGGAAGGATTATCACAAGTAGGAAAAGGACCTCTGGTCTGGGAGGGTGGGACTAAGTGCCAGACCATGGACAAGACCTGGAAACTGCAAGGGAACCACAAAGCTGGGAAGAGAAGAGCCAGGATGGGTTGAAATGCCAGGGCTGGGTGAAGAACCTGCCCCAGACACTAAGAAATGGACCCTGAGGCTGAAGAGGGAGCCCATACACTGGGGACGACACATGCAGGCAGTGGGGGTGCCCCAGGGCCAGCCCACTCACTGCATCTCCTCCAGGTGGGTCAGCAGCCGCTCGGCCACGTGCCGTTCCCGGGCCTCATAGCTGGCTCGGTCCCGCCCAACCCAGGCCTCCAGCTGGGCCAGCTCCTGCTCCCAGGGCGTCATGCCCATGAGCCGCTTGGAGCGGAAGTCCTCCAGCTGCCGGCCCACGGTGGCCTGCTGGCTCTGCACCACCTCCTGCACAAACCGCCGCTGCATGTCCTCGGAGATGAGGTCGGGCCGGGTGCGGTCTGCGGGGACACACTCGGGCTGAGGACCGGCTCCCTGGTCACTTGGACCAAGGTCCCTGTCTTCCCTGGGACTCCCAAGGCCATGCTTGCTTGGGCTGCCACCACCAAGAAGGAATGAATGAGTCTGGGCCACCCACCCAGAGCACTGGAGTGTGGCCTCCCTCCCAGGGGCCCCTACTAGAGACCTCTCTCTCACCCTAGTCCCCTCTTCCTCTCCTTACCAAGCTCAAAGGCCACGTGGGGAGGGACAGGCACCCGCAGAACCTGCCCAGGAGAGAGACTGCAGTGAGGGGTGCAGCCCAGGAGGCCCAGTGGGGAAGGCCTAGCTGTCAGTCGCTCTGGCCAGACCGCCCTTCATAAAGCCCTTGGCTTTGCAAAAGTCTCTCACCGCGGTCTTGTCCAGGAAGCTGTGGTAGAAGTCGAGGAAGGCCTTCTTGATCTCCTTGGGGCCCAGGGAGCCCAGCATGTCCGCATGCAGGCAGCAGAGCTGGGGAAGACACCGGGGTGACTCTCCCGCCTCCCTCCCCTCCCAAGCCACACTCTTCCCTTGAAAACCCTAAGGAGCTTCCCAGCCTTCTGGCCACCCCATGGCTGTGGGACTCAAATGTCACCTCTTCTGGGAAGTGCTCCCTGATCTCCATGCCCACCCCTGGCCCTCACCTCCCTGTGGTTGGACAGGTTCATGCAGGTGACGGGTTTAGAACAGCATCAGGTACACACTCAGCTCTTGGTATAGCCTCTAGGCCCCAGGGGAGAGAAGGCAGACATGGAAGATACTGGCAATTTCCCCATTTTCTCTCTCTCTCTCTCTCTTTTTTTTTTTTGAGACAGAGTCTCTCTCTGCTGCCCAGGCTAGAGTGCAGTGACATCATCCTAGCTCACTACAACCTCCAACTCCTAGTTTCAAGCACTCCTCCTACCTCAGCCTCCTGAGTAGCTGGGACTACAGGTATGAGCCATCACGCCCAGCTAATTTTTTAAATATTTGTAGAGACAGAATCTCACTGTGTTGCTCAGGCTGGTTGAGAACTTCTGGCCTCAAGTGATCTTCCTGCTTTAGCCTCCCAAAGTGTTAGGATTAACCCAGCCAGCCTCAGCCACCACGCCTGGTCAAATTCCCCATTTTTTGCCAGGTCTGAAGCTCTGGTGTCAGGACAACCAGCCTCCTGCCTCACAGATAATGTGCCCTTCTTGCTGCACTCCCAGGTCTCCCAGTTTTCTGGAGGGATCTGTTGTACGTTTCCATGTAGTGTAATGCTCTGGGCTGTCCCCCACTCCTGTCCTGTGCTGGGCTGCACTGGAATCTTCTTGGGACGAGACCCTTGTCTACAGACCCAGTGCCAGCACTGTGGCTTCTACCGTCCTAAATCAACTGCCAGGTTTTCTAGATTCTGTCGGTGTTTCTAGGCAGCATAGCTGGGCATCCATACCTCCTAGGTATCACCTGCCTCATCCAGGAGGTTTCTGGGTCAACAGTTATGTCCTGTCTGCCTCGTGGGCTGCTCGTGGTGCTTTCCTCGAGCACAGCCTGTTGTGCCACCTAGACTGGGATGGCTGACAGCTCTCTCCTAAGCACCAACCTTGAATGACTGACTGGTGGCACCTGCCAAGAAGGCCTTGCAGAGAAGGCTTTGATCCCCTAGAGTCCATGGAAGGGCACTGTCACTGAAGGGTGGCACTGCCACAGGCACAGAAGGGGGGTAGGATGGGGATGTGGTTTCTGCCAGGCTGCTGGAGTCCCTGGTGCTCTCTGAACAATCCTGACATGTGAACTCTCCTGGCCTACACGGGGAGCTCGCTGAGACTTACCAGGGACACCTTCAACCTCATCTAGATCCCACACGTGCCCTCTGGCTCTTGTCTGTGGTGCTATTTCTGGATCTGGTGCTGTGTGGTCTGGATTTGGGTCCCAGACCCTCCCAGCTCACCTTCATTGGCTTAGCTCACTGAAAGCTGCGGCCCATCCCAGCCTCACCCCTCCCTGTGCCTCCCCAGCCCTGCCCTCACCAGGGGTCCTGGCTCGAACTGCAGGGCCACATGCTGCAAGAGGGCCATGAGGTGGGCTGGGCGCCGCTTCACCTGCTCCAGGCTCTGGAACTGGCTGTTTTGCTCCTCTGAGTTCTGGGGGTGGAAACAGGGGGTGGGGAGAGGGGGTGTGTGAGTACAAGGGGGAGAAGAGGAGGGGCCTTGGGCTCAATCCTACCTGGTCCCTGGCACTTCCTGATGGATCCAAGCTGGAGGACGCTGGGAAGTGGGGGGGGGTGGTGATGGCGTCTATGCCACAAGGGTGACAGCAAGGGCAGGAGGTCAGGGAGAATGGGTGAGAGTCAATGCTGTATTGGTGGCTGATGAGGACTGAAGTTAGGAGGGAAGGAACGGGACCCATGCTAAGGAGGGGGAGGAGAGAGCAGGGATCAAAACTGGGGTAAGGGTGGGAGTCGATGCTGCAATGGGGGCCCTGAGGGTGGGTGGGCGAGATGGGGAAGGTGCCAGGAAGATGAGAGAAGGAGACACAGGCTGTGGGAGGAGGCATCTGAGGATGGAGGACTGGACTGTGGTGCGAGGGGACATGGGATGGGACACTGAGCCTGGGACAGAAGCTTTTCCACCCCATCTCCTGCTCACCGTCTCCAGCTCGTTCTCAAAATCCTCGTCCTCAGCCCCGATGATGCTGACGGGCACCAGGCCAGGCCGGGGGGGCCCTGGGGCCTGTGGAAGGGGAGGGTGCTTCAGTCCACAGGGCCCCCCTCACAGCCCCAGCGCTCTCGCCCCTGGCTCTCCCCACTCACCACCCCTCGGGCGACGTCTTCCATCTCCCTGGGCTCCGCAGGGCTGCGGGAAGAGGAGGGGCCGCGGTTAGGGGTGGGAGGAGCCGGCAGGGGCGGTTACTCACAGATTCCTGGCCCAGGTGTGAAGGTGAGTAAACAGCCTCCCCCCATCCCGGCCTCCGCAGCTCAATGGGGCCTCTGTGTGGCGACAAAGAGCCCTTCAGAGTCCAGCCAGCCGGGGCACGGAGCCCACGGATGGAGCCTGGGGGGCGGGGACTGGAGGCTGAGGAGCCTGGGTCCCTGGGAGGGCTGTCTGAGAGCCTACAATTTGGGGTGCCTGATGGAGGAGGGGGCTGGAGGCCCGTACTCCTGGGTCGGAGGGACCTGGGGCTGGGGGCTGGCTCCTGATGGGGCAGGGCCCAGAGGCAAGCAGGGTTGGAAAAGCTAAAGGGTAGGTGGAAGGAGAGAACAGGGTGTGGGGGGCTCTCCTCTGATCTGTGACAGGCCTAGGGCAGGATGCTGCCTCTGAACCCACCCGCCCCACTTCCTGTGACAGGAAGTCACAATGGCAAACCCCCAATCCCCAATTTTCTCCACAGTAAGAAAACAAAACTCTGAACCTTACTCCCTCTGGGACCAGGAGTCCCCAAAGCCAGTTCTTCCTTCCCTCAGTGGTCTCCTATCTTTCCTGGCTTCCAGTCCCAGCAAAAGAGGTGTGTGTGGGGGAATCCTCAGGCAGCCCAACCCCAGATGTGTCTGTCTCCCTCCACCCTCTGTCTGTCTTGCCTTCCCTCCTTTCCCCAGCTGGCTTGCCCTGGCTCTTCCCAGCTTCGGCTCTGCTTGAAGTTGCCTCATGTCTCTGCCTTTCTTCTCCGTGTTTCCTCATTTTTCTCCTTCCCTTCCTCCAAATTCGTCTCACTTTTCCCTCGGACTCTGCGTCCCTCCCTGCTTCTCTCCCCCATCTCTGCGCCTCTGTCTTCCCACATGTGGCTTCTGTAGCAGCCACCCTCACACCTCTCGGAGATCTGGTCTCATGTGCTGTCTCTCATCTCTCTCCATACGCTTCTCTCCACCACACCATCTCTTGCTATCTCTCCTCGAGTCTCCACTTCTCCCTGAGTCCTTCCACCGACATCTTCTGTGTCCTTAGTCTGACTAATGCCACAGAGCCCGTGTCAGGAGGGAAGGAGCTGTGGAAACAGGGGTGTGGTGGACTGTGGGGGGGACTCCCTACAGCCCGAAGCTATTTATAACCATAGCTGCCTGAGACCCACCCTTCTCCCTCTTCCCTGGGCCTCCTCCCTAGCTTCCCAGTAAATGGCCGCTATGATTTTAACTATGAGTATTAAACAATGATGCTTTCTGGTGTATCCAAATGCCATCCTATGGGTCCATCTAAGCCAGCATCATTTTTATTCTTTTCCATAAAGTATATTTGTCTAACATCCAAGCTTAGAATTCAAGATTTAAGCATAGGGCCGGGCATGGTGGCTCATGCCTGTAATCCTAGCACTCTGGGAGGCCGAGGCAGGTGGATAGCTCAAGGTCAGGAGTTCGAAACCAGCCTGAGCAAGAGTGAGACCCCGTCTCTACTAAAAATAGAAAGAAATTAATTGACCAACTAAAAATATATAGAAAAAATTAGCCAGGCATGGTGGCGCATGCCTATTGTCCCAGCTACTCGGGAGGCTGAGGCAGCAGGATTGCTTGAGCCCAGGAGCTTGAGGTTGCTGTGAGCTAGACTGACACCACAGCACTCTAGCCCAGGCAACAGAGTGAGACTCTGTCTCAAAAAAAAAAAAAAAAAAAAAAAAAATTGAGCATTGTTAAATATTTGCATTAATAAATTTGCAAACCAAGGCAGAAAAATAGTAGTAATTTATAATGAAAGCTGAACTCACATAGCACACACAGGGTGCTAGGCATTGCTCTAAGTGTTCTCATGTATCAACTCAATATCACAAGCACCCCAACCGGTTCTTATTCCCATTAGAGATGGGGAACCTTCACCACACCACCAGCTGCAATTTCTCGGCTGGAAAACATGACCATGGATCTGGAGGGTCCATGCTTCTCCCACACATGGGTGGAAAGGTTCCACTGAGGCAAGGAGATTCCAAAAGGGTAAAAGAGGGGGTTGCACATTATCTGAGTAAATGCTTGGTGCCAGGCCCCAAATTGTGCACTTGACGAGTATCTCCTTATTCCTCATCACAATAATATGAAATAACAGCTAACACTTAAGGTGCACTTAGTATGTGCCAGGCACAGCATTACTGTTTTTCAGGTATTAACTCATTTAATCCTCTCAATGATCCCAAGATCATTCTTATCCTCATGTTACGGAGGAAGAAACTGAGGCACAGCTCATAAGGGACAGAGCCAAGATTCAGACCCAGGCAGTCTTGCTTCAATTTATGTATTTAACTCAGACTGCATTGCTGCAGGGAATGGGGACCCCTCACCCCACAATTGGAAATTAAAATCTGACCCAAAGCTCTGAGACACATCAAGTCTCCTTATGATGTTATGGTGCCAGGAAAAGTCAGGAGTATGTGGTCACTATGGCCTGGGCAGGAATGCAGGCTGGAGTCGGCTGCTCCACAGACTGGGGCTCAGAGAGGATGGGGATGAGGAGTGTTGGCTGTTTAGGAAATGATGGGTGAGGGGGGTCCCACAAAGGCTGAGGAATTACAAGTTAAGCTGCCAGAGGTTAGACAGATCTATAGGCAATTAATAAGGCCTGGGGTCTAGCAGAGGGAGCACTGTGTGACTGGGGCTCTGAGGGGAGTGGTGGTTAGGGCAAGTTCAGAAGGTCCACAGGGGTGGCGGTTGTATGTAAGCTGGCACACATGGGGGACCACATGGGCACCTGGGTTCTATGCACGGCTCAGGGTCTATAAGATATTGAGTGGATGACCCACGGCCTCCAAGAACCTCTGGGAACATTAAAGAACCTAAAAGGAGCTCTTGGAATGTGTAAAGCCCCAGATTCTATTTGACATGCAGTGAGTCTAAAGGATCCGGGGATCGTACCGGATCATGATTCTTCAGGGAAAGACGCCAGTCATGGAACCTCTGGAGGCGTAAAAGAGGTGCAGTGTGTCCCGAGCCCCAAGGTCTACAGAGCCCAGGACTCTGGGAGATGCTCTTATTGATCTATGAGGACCCCACGTCTAAGAAGTTGGGTCTCCAATGGGAGGGCGGCTAGCAGGAGCTTGGAGGGTCTGTAACACCTTGTAATCTTTAAGAAACGTGGCGGGTCTACACGAGTCCCAAATCTTACATGGACATGGCGAGTCTACACGGCCCTAAATCCTTCAGGGATCGTGGCAATGTGCACAGCAGGGGATGTCGGGGAGGACGCACAGTTAGGGTCTGACGCCCGAAAGGGGCCGCGTCCCTCACCTGCTCCAGGTGGGAAGAGAAGCCACTGCAGCCGCCGGAACCGAAGCCTCCGCGCGCCGGCTCCAGGCTCACCCCCC
>VSMD01085382.1:0-56531 GCA_008750895.1 Mirza zaza
TTTAGACATTCATATTTAGAACATTTAGTCTTAAATATTCCAGATTTAGTGGGAGGTTGATGGCATTTCCCAACTCCTTTTCCCACTTGCATCAAAAAAAAAAATCATAACCAGGGCCTCTGTTCTTTTATTTTCAGCT
The DNA here is from genome assembly GCA_008750895.1 of Mirza zaza. NCBI lineage: Eukaryota > Metazoa > Chordata > Mammalia > Primates > Cheirogaleidae > Mirza > Mirza zaza. The sequence goes on from VSMD01085382.1 coordinate 140, forward strand.
ACCAGCAGAATCATCTAAATTACTGCTGAAGATTATTCAACACAGACATTCATCTTGTTACCAAAAGTATTAGCCAATTGAGAAAGGCCACTTTTCTTTAAGTAGGGATGGATAAGGCTCTCATTTTATTCTATGCCATTAATATTTTCTTTCTTGTCTCCAACTCTTATTTCTCAAAGGTTGGGAATGTTGACTATGAAGTCAGAACTTGGATCCCAGTCCTGCCTCCACCATGTGGTTTCAGCTCTGTGGTCTGGTGCGATCTCTTAACTCTTCAAGACTTAGATTCCTTCTCCATAAAATGTGATAGAACACCTGCCTCATAGGGTAGTCGTGAACATTGAATAAAATCCTATATTTTAATTGGCAAATTTTAATTGCTCACAAAAACGTCAGCTATAATTAATTTAGCTGTGTGGGATAGCACAGAAATTAGCAAAAAATGTAATGTAATTAACAGAAGGCTTCTCCCACACTCAAACCATTTATTATAAGTATTGCTATTTGGCCAGTTGATTCTTCCTCTATTTTGAGTCAGCCTAAAAAGAAATTTTAATATTACAATGTGTTCAAAACTTATGTCTTGTGTGCATTGTGGAGATGGGCAGAAAGTGATTTCTCTTCTCCCCTTCAGAGAAATATTTCTCTCAAGGGCCAACTCCTTCATCTTCTCTTTCCTTCCTCCCCTCTAGGCTCTCTGTAATGCATTCACTCTTACTTCTGGCCCCACTGTCCCATTGAAACTGCCTTGACAAAGCTGCCAGCAAATTGTGATTTACCAACTCAGAACTAGCACCTTCTACCCTCATTTGCTCACTTTTCCATAAGAATGCCACACAGTGGGTTGTTTGTTTCTTCTGAAATCCTCTACGCCTGTTTTCCTTCAAGTCACACTTCCCCACCTTACCAGCCTACCTTCTTGGGCTCTGTTGTGGGTTTTCCCTCCTCCATCTGACCTCCAAACCTCTGGGTGCCTCTAGACATGGCCTGGGTCCTATTCTATTCTTTTCAAAGTGATCTGTTCCTAAGCCATAGCCTTATACACTACATATATGCAAATGTCTCCCAAATTAAACCTCTGAGCCAGGCATTTCCCCTTACTACAGGCTTGTACATCCACATGCCTACTTGATTCTTCCATGTTCAAACACATGCTGTCTGAAACCCAATCCTCCCCACACCCCATGTTCCCCCTACTTCCCCGTCTTAGTAAATGGTACCAGTGTCCAACGAAAATATGCCTCATGCCAATCCACTCCCACAGTGGTCTTTTAAAAACAGAAATGAGGTAATACCACTTCCCTATTTAAAATCCTTGAATGAGAACCCATGGCTAATGGATTCTTCACCTACTATAAAGCTTTCCACCTAGTTCAGGGCCAGCGTTAACTGGATCATGGCTTCAGTTCATACCACTCTTCTCCCTGGTTGAGGACTTTCACTCTCTGGTCCAGCCACACTGGCCTTTTGTTGTTCTTGAACACAGAAGGCTCGAGCCTTCCTCAGGGCATTTGCATGTGCTCTTTGCTGTGCGTGGAATGCACTTGTCTGGCTCTTCACAGGGCTGGGTCCTTCTTATGCTTCAGACCTTGGCCTAGTTTCCCCTGAAGCAGGCCTGCCATGACCTGCCATGACCACCCTATCTAAAGCAGACCCTCCCACACTCCATGTATATTAGTCCATGTATTGTTGTCCCTGCTCTGTCAAAACTGTCACTTTATTTATTAGATAAGCTTGGGTGCTCCATAAGGACAGTACATGTTAACCAGTTCATCACTACATACTGGGAGTCTGGCAGAGGGCCTGGCACGCAGCTGGCTCTCAGTGGATGTTGGCTTATTGAATGCATTTGTGTCATGGTGTTTTTTAAGCAAGGGGGCTGGACTGAAGGAGGCGCAGGCCCTGCTGTACTTGATAGCCTTGTAATGACTGTACACATGCCATGGAGAGCCATAGGTGAAGGAGAAGCTTCAGCGAGGAGGTAACATCTGCATTCAGATGAGTATAAACTCACTGCGGGGAAAGGCAGGGAAAGGATGCTTGGGCCAAGTAAACAACATGAGCAAAGGCCTGGAGGTGTGAGAAAAGCATGCCATGCTTAAATGGTTAGTTTAAACAAGTTTTCCAAAAAAAAGCCAAATTAGTGTAGATCCATAGAACTCAGGGGAGAAAGTCAGAACCTAAAGAAAATCAGATTATGGAGAAAGAATTTTAAATTGAAGCAGAAATGCAACTTCACTACTATGGCTCATTTAAGCTACTGGTAATTAAAAGCATATATAGTAACAAACACCACCTGGATTTTGCAGGTGTGAATAAACTTGGAAAAATATGGAGGTAGGAATAGTTTGAAATGGCTGAAGAGGCAACTAAAGAAAACTGAGACTGTTGAGTTCCATGCTTGGGGAACAGTAATGGGAGGGAACATGCTGATGGCAACAACCGTCTGGCAACACAATCTAATTTCTATCAATTGATTTCACTTCAATTTCACAAACATATGCCTAGGCGCTGGGCTAGGTAATGAGAATAAAATAAGAAATAATCTTGGGCCTCAGAGAGACCATGGTCTAATAAAAGACCCAGATACACGAAATAATTGCCATATTATTATGAATAAAGAAAAATCCCCTATATAACCTCAGTAAATGTGCAAATAGTTGTTTAAGGCAGTGCAGGTTAACTTTTTCAAAAACTCCAACGGGAAGTTTACACTAAGCCCGTTTTCTCATGGGACATTTGATTGGGTTTGAACGTAAGAAGGACAATTCTGATGATGAGTTTCAGAGAGCAAACAAATGTCACTCACTGGGAATTGGCTGAAAAATGCCAGTGCATTCCTTTTCATTATGATCATTATGCTATCACAGGCATAACTTTTAAAAGTTTTTTCATATGTTCAATTAATATATGCTCATTTGAGAGAATACTGAAAATTAAAAAGAAAATAAATCAATACACACCATATATCATATACAGACTTTAATAGGCATTTTAAAATTAAAAGTAGGATCATATCATGATGTTTCCATTTATCTTCACTGATTTGAAGGCTATGTGTTGTGTATTTTATTTTGTTATTGATTTTCTTTAAATTCAAAAACAATTTTTTAATTTTTATTTTCCCAAATAAAAATCAAGAATGAAAAGCAATCGTTTGAGTCTACTTTATATAAACAGTAGAATTTAAAGCGTTTTTTTCTGTCATAAAAACCCTAATTCTTGGGTTTTGTAACATAATTTTAAGATTTTAACTAATATTTTGATAATTAAATTGCTTTTTTGTAGTATATATCTTCTATAAAAACATTTTTGAGATTTGCTTATAGTGTTGTAAGTAAATTTTCAACAGTTATTTGAAGTTAGTAGTACCAGTTGAAACCACCCGACTTTTTGACATCATAAAATCTGCACTCTTCGGTTTATTTCAATTTCTCTTTCCTTCAGTTGGAACATACCTTTTCAAATGGGGGTAAAGAACTAATATATTTTCAGAATACTTACGAATCTGGGACTATTTTTATGCTGATTTCACATTGCAAGAAGATCGTCTTGCACGTGATAAAATTCTTATGGCATAATTTCTCCCTCAAAATTCCACCATATTTTGTCTTTAGCCTTTAGTGTCACAGAGGAAAAGACTGAAGGCTGCCTGATGTTTTATCCTCTGAATATGATTCACTTTTCTGCTTATCGGCATGGTTTTTTCACTTCTTTGCAGTTTTTGTAAATCAAGTATTTGTCAGAATATAATCTAATTTTTCTAAGAATCTAGTGAAACTTATTGAGTTGAATGCCTCAGTCTTTTTTGTTTTTATTTTTTGGTCTTGGGAAGTATTCTACACTTATGTCTGATTCTTGCTTTGATTCATCATTCTGTTTTGTCAGGTATACTAAATAATTACTCAGTGGACCTGCTATTCTCCGTCCTAAACACCCTGTTTGCTATCATTTTTCATTTCTTTATTCTCTTTTTCTGTGTTCCTAAGAGTTTCTTAACCTTGTCCTCCTGACCACTGATTGGATTTTCTGAATTGACAATTGTGGTGCTTTTTCCTCCTGTAATTGTTGCGACTTGGGGTTCTGCTATTAGAGTTTTAGTTTTGTTGAATGCTTTTCTCATCTCATCTATCTCCCTTTTCATCTCAAAATCTCCCATTCTCTATATTCCTGCTTCATCTTCTTCTATCCTGTTGCAGTTGACAGTTTATAACCATTTTCTTTGGTTTTTGAGATAAATCCATTTTAATTTACTAACTTAATTTTTCCTCTGGAGTTTTCAATGTCATGTTTGATATTCTGTACCCCTGGTAATAGTTTTTTTCAAGTTCATATTTGTTTCTGTTTTTGTTTTACTTGCCTAGTCATCTCAGGGGAAAAGAGATCTATATAACCCCAGATTTTGAGTTTTAGTAACCAAAGCATAAACAGATCAAGACAAAGTCAAGCTCTTCTCATTTCCTGACAAACAAGCATCCTATGGATGTGACATGGATTATTATATTTTCCAATCTAATCCCATCAACTTTAGAATTAAAGAAAATTTCTTTCCAACCCCCAATAATAAGGTGGTCAAAAAATATTAGGTTTTGATGTGGTTGCTCTTACATTTTCATTTGTATTCCATTTTTGGAAGTTAGGAAGAGGGACTTTTGGGGCCAACAACCTAACGTTATTATTTTTTTCACTTCCATGAAAATAATTTCCTGCAGACTCATTTCTCTAAAGCTCTGAACTTGTATTGAGTGATAAGAGCGTCTACCATGACACATACTAGGTTGGACTCCCACCATACGGTAGAGAGAAAAACTTTCCTGCTGTCATGAGGAGTCCTAGGCCATCCTTTTTTGTCATGCTGTGGCAAGTTAATGGTCAGCAACAAAGCTTAACGCGTGCTTCTCCAGAAGTGTTTTTCTTAGTACTCAGAGAGGGCAACCCCACATGGCCACGATAAGGACAGCTCTCAGGTCACTGAAGCAGTTTCCTCACTTTCAGATTGGGACCCTCTTCCTGGGGTTTGCATTTATAGGCAGCCTGGCCTTCTAATAACTGGAGTTCCATGCTGTGCTGGAAGTCTTCACATGAAATGACTGGTTTACTAACTTGGTAAGCTGAACCCATGCAAGTGCCTTTAAGAGGGGAATTTAAAATGTTTTAGGCTACTACTTCATGGTTATCTTTCAGAGCCACGGGTGTGAAGGAATAAAGCAATTTAGATTAGGAAGCATGGGACTTGGGTAGAGGGAGAAAAAAAGAAAGATAAAGAAGTCCCCAGAGCTACCTCCAACTGCATGTGCATTTATTTATTTATTTTTTTTGAGACAGAGTCTCACTTTATTGCCCAGGCTAGAGTGAGTGCCTGTGGCGTCAGCCTAGCTCACAGCAACCTCAAACTCCTGGGCTCAAGCAATCCTGCTGCCTCAGCCTCCCAAGTAGCTGGGACTACAGGCATGCGCCACCATGCCCGGCTAATTTTTTCTATATATATTAGTTGGCCAATTAATTTCTTTCTGTTTATAGTAGAGATGGGGTCTCGCTCTTGCTCAGGCTGGTCTCAAACTCCTGAGCTCAAATGATCCGCCCACCTCGGGCTCCCAGAGAGCTAGGATTACAGGGTTGAGCCACCGCGCCCGGCCTGCATGTGCATTTAAACCTCCAATCAATACTCATGATTTTAACACCCCTTCCTGAAACAAGTAAGTTACTTCCTCTAGAATCAGCACCAGGAGGTTAGTGAGCATTCTCTACCTTGTCTGGATAGAGGAAAATGGGTTGCACAGGTGGCAGTAGGTGTGTGGAGTGCACTAGCCCCTTTCCAGGGTGGACAGCCAGGTGCATGCTAGCTGCCTACAGTGTGCAGTTGGCCTCCTTTTTGGTTCCAATTCATTGTCTTTTCACACGCTTCATTCTGTTTACCGCATTTGCATCCTGACATTAAACATGATTTCTTTTGTTCCCATTTTATTCTTTGTTTTTTACAAACTGAATTTTCCCTAGTGCTGAAGTTAATGCGTGGCTGTAAGACGTAATTATTTCTTCTTACTCGCAGTGGCAGCGACGTTGACAGCGGGCCCAGCTCTGCCCTGGCAAATGAGCTGGTTTGTTAGCACTGGCTTTGATGAGGTGGGAGAAGATCAGGGGATGAGTCCCGAAGGTTACCAATAAACAAAGGCTATTTTTGTTCCTTTCTTATTAAATGCACTACTCCTTCTCCCAAAGGGCTCTTGCTTTTATTAGTCTAAGCTTTTGATGAATTTCATAATAAATTTTTATGAAATTATTTACTTAGTAATTATTAAAGAATTTTGTGCCTAACTTCCTTTGAAAAAATTGAAGTGCAAGTGTGACTAGAAACCAATGTGGTCCTATTGATTTTTTAAAACTAATTACATACCAACATTCGATGAATATTCATTGTGTGTTTAACATGTGCTGGGCACTATTCTGGGTACTGGGCATGCACCAGTGAATGAAATTGAATTCCTTCTATTATAATTTAAATTTATGGTAATTTTCAGCATAGTATTGGCCATAAGTATATAGAGGCAATATGGTCAAAAATATACATACAGGGATACAAATCTAAATATTTAATCTTTTCTACCTAAGTCTCACTTGAGAAGTTTAGCTTATTCTAACACTTTGGCCATCTAGAATGGACAAGGCAGAGGAATGTTTGTCCAGGTTATGTCTGGGAGACTCAGGACCCTGAGGCAGGGTGGGAGGGATATAGCCTTTTCAATCGCAAAATGTTGCATTGGTTCCACTAAGTCTGGTTTCAGCTCTACAAATATCAAACTCCACTAATGAGTTAGTGTAGCTGCTGTACGTGCTCTGGTGTTAGATGGGCTATTTGAAGGTTCATTGTTCTCTGTGTCCCCATGGGTGTTTCAGTGGGAAGCTGGGTGAGGCCAAGTCAGAAACTGCTAGTTAGATGCCATATGAAACCAGCCCTGGTTCATTTTGAAAGCTAGATTTTCAAACGTCCCTCTGGAAACAGGTGGAATGCCATTGATCTTTGAAACCCATAATCTAATGCTACATGATGAAGAAATCTAACTATATCTCTGACCTAACGCAGAATAGATTTTTTTTATCCAAGAGCCAGAAAATCTTGTTATTATGTGCTTGTGTTGGAAGGATTAGGGAGAATCCTGTTTCCTGCAAGAAGATGTTAAGACATTTTTGGTTTTTAGCAATAACTGGTAGAAAGTGACTGGAAAGGTGCCCCCTGTGGTTGAAGATGGAGATCTTGCTGACACAGAGTGAATGTCCATGGTGAGGGCAGAGCAGAAACCCCATACTGGAAGCCCTGCAGATACTGATATTGCTCTATCCAGAGTTGATGCTTGTTGAATGTCCTTGAGTTTATGCAAAACACCTCCAGGAAACACCCAGAAATATTTGTGGTAGGGGGTTCTTTACAGGAAGCAGGTCTTCTGGGAGCTGGTGAGGTTTCCTCTGCAAATGAAATTTGGCCCTTGATGCAACCCACTTTTTGCAGAAATCCTTGTGAGGCTGGGACAACTCAGGATGCTCTGTGAATTGAAATGGTCTTGATCTCTATGTTTCAACACTTGTTTAGTCACAAAATTCCTTCTATAAGCAGAAACTCCAAATTTAAACCAGGTAGAAGTGGAGCTTCTCTGGTTGCAGGGAGTGGGGGGGGGGCGTGGGGAGGGGCAACTGGCAACCTGAGAGCCTGGCAACCCTGCCAGGCTCTCACTCAGCACAAGAGCCCCTGTAGGGCACAGTTTGAAAACAACTGGTTTAGAGATCCATTCTGGGCTAATTATCTAGATATTGTAAACACATTGAAATATCTAGTCTTGCTCTCATTATGCCTAATCCTAATGTTGATATTTGGTTATTTGATCTTATTCTCAAGATCTACTGATGGCTAACCAAATTCTGGAAGATTTCTCAACCTCTGTTCCCGGCTTCATGCAGAAGAGAAAAATACTCTCAGCTTAAACTCTGAATACTGTGTGACAAATGCCATTTTATAGTCTGCCATTTGCCTCCAGCTTCCCTTTGGGGTTTCCAGTTTTCAAGGCAAATATATGGAAGATCAAAGTTTTCTCTGAGATGAGTAAGTTCTGGAGATCTACTGTGCAGCATGCTACTTACAGTTAACCTACTGTATTGTGTGCTTAAACATTTGCTAAGAGGGCAGATCTTATAAGTGTTCTTATCCCAATAAGTAAATAAATAAATGAATGGGGCAGGAGGAAACTTTTGGAGGTGATATGTTTATGACATTGATTGTGGTGATGGTTTCATAGGTGTATACTTATCTTCAAACTTATTAAGTTGTATATATTAAATATGCACATCTTTTTGTATATCAATAAAAAAGTTCTGAGAAAAAAAATCTCACTTATATAAGTCGGACCATTAAAAGCATCACATTGTGGTGAATGACACTTACGGAATGAATCAGAAGTTGGGATAGGGGTTTCATTTGATCATTTTCATTTCATTTCTTTCATAGTATTCATTTCATTGATGATGTCATTGGTTGAGTTTCATTTGTTAAATAGTCTGGGCTTCCTAACAGAGTCCAGGAGGCTGGAAATTGCTTTTTTTTCCTTTTTCTTCTCTTTATCCTTGTCATTTTCTTTGTTCTTTTGCAGAAGCTTTATTGAGATATAATTCACATAACATAAAATTTGTCCATTCAACGTATTAAATTTCAATGATTTTTAGTGTGTTCACAGAGTGGTGCAACCATCACCACAGCCAATTTTAAAATTTTTTTTAATCATTCCAAAAGGAAGCATGATATTCTTTATCTGGCACATTTTTATAACCTCCACAGCCCTCATCAACCATTAATTTACTTTCCATCTCTATAGATTTGCCTATTCTGGATATTTCACAAAAAAGGAATCATATGATCTGTGGTCTTTTGTGACTAGCTTCTTCCACTTAGCTTAATGTTTCTCAGGTTTATTCATGTTGTAGCATGTATCAGTACTTCATTCCATTTTTATATTATAAAATAATATTCCATTGTATGGGTTGACCACATTTTGTTTACCCATTGATTAGTTGAAGGGTATTTGGATTGTTTCTACCTTTTAGATATTATAAATAATGTTGCTATGAACATTTGTGTACAAGTTTTTGTGTGGACATATATTTTTATTTCTCTTGGGTGGAATTCTCTAGGAGTAGAATTGCTGGGTCAAATATTAATTCTATTTTTAATAATTTGAGGAACTGCCAGACTGTTTATACTGCCAGTGGTTATACCATTTTACATAGCCCATGAGTGTTCCAATCTCTCCACATCCTCCCCAATACTTGTTATTACCTGAATTTTTTTCCTTAGAACCATTTTAGTGGGTGTGAAGTCATATTTCACTGTGGTTTTGACTTGCACTTCCATGGTGACTAACGTGATGTTCTTTTCATGTTCTTATTGGCCATATGTATATCTTCTTTGGAAAAATGTCTATTCAGATACTTTGCCCATTTTCAAATTGGATTATTTTTCTCTTTTTCATTACTGAGTTGTATTAATATGTTCTAGATACAAAGCCCTTATCAGATATATGACTTGCAAATGTTTTCTACCATTCTCTGAGTTGTCCTTTCACTTTCTTGGTAGTATCATTTGAAGCACAAAAGTTTTTAATTTAGATAAAATACAACTTATCTACATTTTTCATATGCTGCTTCTGCCTTTGGTTTCATTTAGTAAGAATTTATTGCCAAATCCAAGACCACAAAGATTTGCCTCTATGTTTTCTTAAAAGAGTTTTACAGTTTTGTCTAACATTTAAGGCTTTGATTCGTTTGTAGTTAATTTTTGTATATGGTTCTTATCTTTTTTTTCTTTCTTCTTTCACTCTTATGTCTTGAGAGATGAAAACATCCAATTTGTTTAGGACAAGTTGTCTTAATAAGTTGAAAATATTAATAAACTGGCCATTGGTGTGTTGAAGAGGGAAACGTTTAAACAATAAGGCTAGCTAATTTTGTGATTGTATGGTATATATTATGTGATCTACACATCTAATGCCTCCTGGATAATACTGTGGTCAGACAATATTCAGAATTCCATCTCCTCTTCCCCTTTGCAAGTGAACAGCTCTTCCGTTTTAGTTATGAATATTCATACCTTGTTTTCATTCTTGCTATATGCGCCACTTCAAACAGTGCTGCTTACATAACACAGCTTTTGTTCCCCACTAAAAAAAAAAAAAAAAAAAAAAAACTGCTTTCTGCACAGGCACGCAGCAGTCACGCACACACATCCACACGCACAGTGCCACCTCTTCCCAACATGCTCATGTGTTTGCGGGCACAGATGTCCCTGCCATTCACCTCTTCTCATCATTCACCTTTCAAATGACACACGCATCCAAGCTCTCCCAGTTATTTTTGCAGGCACGTTTCAGCATGGGGCCAAATCTGGGTAATAAGAAGAAATCATGATGGAGAGGAAGGGCAAGATAGCATGCTGGAGTATTTAGTCATTCCTTTGTATTTTAGTATAAAAGTGTAAGATTTGGCTACAGAGTAAGCATAATGCATAATTATCACATTGGGATGCTAAACACAGACACTGCATTCACTGTGCATAGAGCGATATTTGGTTCATGGAAAAATGCAGGTTTTGCATTTTTTCCAGTGAAATAAGTGAGTGGGGGTGGAAGGAGACTGGCATTCTCATGATTATTTCAGAATGCTAATGCCTGCCACAGGCGGTGGCAATGTTGGGTTGGCCAGTCTCCTCTGTATCATGCCCACGGAAAAGGGAGGCTTTCCCCTCCCTCTTCGGATGGCTTTCATGGCAGCAGCCCAACAGGTACTTCTGTCTAAACAACAAGTGATTCTTTTGCACCTCTATGGAAGAAAACGTCCAAGTGCTCAGGGAGAATCCAGCCAGGAAAAGCAAAGCCACCCTCATGCAGTGACTGGAGAACAGTTAAGTACCCGACTGTGTGATCCTGAATAGAAGGGGGTGGGAGGACAGGGGAGGGAGGCCAGTGAGTCCTGGTGGTGGGGGTGGCTGGGGGGCGTTGCAAAGCCTTCATGGAGAATGTGGCCTGGGATTGGGTGGTGGAGAATGAAAACAATTTTAAAAAGTCAAAGGAAAAATAGGGAGGGTATACCAAGTGGGAGGGACGAAGGACAGACAGTGAGCTCAATGTAGCAGTTACAAGGGACCAGGCATGTGGCAGAGGCCTTGCTATGATCTCATTTAGAGTGTTTAACAGTTCTGAAAGGTGGGTATGATTATGCCTTTGAGGAGTTTAATGACTTGCTCACAGTCACACAGCTTCTAAGCAGGAACACAGTGCTTGTGTCTAAAGTTCTAAATGTTTGTCCCAGCAACGTACCCTATGGGTGCTGTTCTACAGGCATAGTGGAATCTGAAGCTATCAATTCTCTATGCATCAGCTCTAATTCCATCCTCTTGCTCCCTCTCTGACCTAACACACAACCCACAGACTGAGAATCACTATTTCAGGTCAGTGGCCCCCAGACATGCTGATCTTAAGTATCATCTCGGGAGTTAAAAAGCATGTACCTGCTTCTAGATCCCCCTGCAGACCTAATGAAACTGCATGTCCAGACATGAGATGCTTAGGTCATTCCTGCTTGTCCTCCAGAAACTTCTTACTGCCTTGGACAAGGTAGGCATCAATAAATATCTGTCAAATGAATGAAAAATTAATACATCATCTAAATCATTTTTTAATCTACTCATTTGGTCATTGTGAGTTCCTTGTTGGCTTTGTTTATTTCTTTGGTATTAAACCATGGCCACCCTTTTGTGGAAATATCTGGTTTTGAGCAATGAAAATAAGGACTGATTGGATTCTCCCCATGGGGAGTTCACCTTGAACCCAAAGAGCATTAGATCAGGACTTCAGAAGACAAACACATGTCTCCTGGCACTGGGGGAGGATGCACATACCAACTTTCCTCTCCTTGCAAACTTGGCTCTCTTTGCATCCTAATCTAAACCATTGTGTTAAGACCAGTCTTGGCCATTTCTCTTTTCCCAGAGCTAAACGCCAGTGCTCCTTACCCTCTGTACAATTGTCAGCCTACGGATATAGAATGGTGATGGATAGATTGATTATCTGAAACCAGCCCAGATCAACTTTGGTTGCTGAGTGGAAATGGGGTGGAAGATGGAGGAAGGAAAGTAAACTGACTCGGTTTTTATTAATCCCATCTGTAATTTGATTTAATTTCAAGTTGTAGGTTGTTTGGGTTGCATTATGTTCATCAGGATGATTTAAACAATTGCTTGATTTGATTCCAAATTGCAGTGTTTGAGAAAATGGTCCTGTGATTTTCCTGTCACTTTGTTTTTGCACCCATCCACTTTAGCATGTTACCAGGGCATCATCTGGATCTCATGTAGATAAGTGATTGGAGATAATGTGACAACGTGATTAGAAATACTGGAGTTCTCCAAGTTTAAGAGTGCTTCAGTCATAGATATAATTATTAGTTTAATAAAACAGGAAAAATATAGCTGAGATTCACCTCCTTTAGGCATCCAAGGGATTTGAGATGATATTTCAGCCTTGGTTCATTTTTCCCTTCTGCATTTATTATTCCATTATTATAAAATGCCACTTTGCCTATAAAATATTTTGCCTTGCTGTCAAGTTTTATTTGGTTCAGCTTTTAAGTCAGGAGCATTTGTGGCTGAACACTCCTTTCTGCACCAAAGGAATTTTCCAAGCTACAGTGTTAATTTTGTCAACACTGATATTGTTTTTAAGGTAGTTTGAGAACAAACATTTGCTAAAAAACAAAAACACCCTGAAAACCATAAGCAAAAGACACATAGATACATTCACCGTTTAACTGAAGTATTATGGGAACATCCTTTATCACATAAACTGAAATTTTAAAATTGGCATTAGAATTGATTTGGGTAGAAGAAAACAAAGTAGACCATTTATGCTGTTCATGGGACAGTTAGTCACCAGAAAGAATAGCGAACTGCTTGAAGCCAAAAGAAAAAAATTTCCTTAAAAGCTCTGACATGCGAGAGATGAATCAGTTTTGCCACCTTAGCCTGGCCTGCTACACGTCCCCACCCACCACTTCAATTGTACTGGCCTTTTCCTTATCCTCCATCTTTCAAAACTGTCATCCAGATTTCCAGCTGCTTCTCTCCCATGTAAAACACCAGCCAGCCTGGTAGAAGCTCCCATTGTTGTTCTCTCCTCCTACACCTTCTTTCTAAATAGAAACTCTTCATTAAATTAATTCTCCCCATACAGTTTCAGGAGCAGCAGCCAGTTACCAGGAGCACGGCCTTTCCCTTAGTCCTTAAAAGGAGAGCAAAATAAAATTCTGATTCCATTGAGGTGAAAAGAAGTTTTCATGGAAGAAAATCCAACAGGAGCATTAACTGATGGATTCAAAGTTCATGCTTACCAAAATTTGCATGTCCAGAGAAATCTGGTGTTCTTTCTATAATCTACCATCTTGCTTTCCCCATAAATCTTTGCCTTCTTTATTGCTGATATTTGCAGTGCATGGCTCTCATATGCATAAGACTAGGCATGAATTATTTTTTTGAAGAAAGCCAAGCGTTCTTATATAAATGCCGTTTTCAAGTGTTCTGTCAATAGAGGAGACAGCTTACTACCGCCTCCAAGGATATAAACACTTCTGATAAAAATGCAACAAGTCGACAGATTTCACTTATTTTCAGGGAAGGGGCTTTACTTTGATGAGATTTTCTTTGCTCAACCCATTGTGGATGGAATTCCTACCTTTATCACAGTTCTGGACGTGGTGATTAGACCACCCTTTAGAACCTCTCACAAAGCCCACTGTCAGCTTCCGGGAAGACAACAGATGAGGACCAGTGATTTATGGTGAGGGCCAAGCTGATCTGTATGTCACTAATGGATTATCTCCCTTTCAGACTTCCTGGTTGTCACCCAGATTGCTCCACATGGCATTAGAGATTATTCTTTACGTTCGAAAACTGTCTTTTTAGTTGCGACAGCACCGTAAATGAAGGCTAACTCGAGGGAAGGAACCGCAGGAGGAGGAAAACTCAAATCCAAGGTTTCTGCAGTTTTAACTTAGAGTAAAACTTGAGGCCTTTTGATGCAACATCAGTCAACTTCTAACTAAAAAGCGAGGATTTGGGATTAGAAAGCATTTCACTTAGTCATTGCTGATGCCCAGAGCCCAGCCTTTGTTTTATAGCGTGGAGACTGATCAGAAGGAAAAGTCAAGAAATGTGGTGACAGCTGGAGGCAGGGAGAGAAACTGCAAGGACTTTAATGTCAGAAAGACATTAGGTCACATGCTAAATCCTGGACCCCTGGGCCACAGCCCCGTGAGCCTGCTCCTGGACTCACATCATTCTCTAATATGCCAGACTTCAGGCAAGAAGAGGAGGTGAGGAAAGGAGATGATGCTTTTCTCGGGTGATCACAGCAAGGGGAAAAGGAGGTAGCTCCACCACGGAGTTCAAAGGCCAACAGGCAGAGGACGTCCCTAGCTTGGTCACATAGACAGCCCCTTGAACGGCAATTTGCAAAGGTAGTTTTTGTACTAGGTCCAACTGTCTTGATAAATAGTGGAACTGGTGAAAACCTCCTGGCAAGGAACTTGCAGTAATTGAATAGAGCCCCAGGCTGGCTGCCATCCGCATATAGTCCCAGACGCCTGCTTGGCAGGGATACTGGGGTGTTTACCCCTCCTCTCAGAACTGGAGGCTGCACTCTCACTTTAAAGGAGTATCATTTCCCCATTTTACAAGAACAATTGCATTCAGCCGTCAGTGTGCCTGGGAACCCACTGAGCTGGCTGGCTACAATTCTCCCATGCATAGAATAGTCTGTGATTTAATGTGGATTTTCATTTCTGTCTCAACAGAATGGGTTTCCTGCATGAACCACCTTGATTGTGGTTTTTATTCTGAGCCACTTAGCCATGTTATAAATGATCTTTAGAGGTGTGAGATAAATCTTGTGCCTTTTGGACTCACCATTCTACGAACCAAGAAGGCTTAGGAGTATTTAGCTATCTATTTCCAGAGGGGCCAGCAGGGCTTTTGGGAGGTTGATGGCGGAAGACGAATGGGCACTTTCAGGGCAGTCTATGAAACGGCTTGTGCGAGAGTTCCTTGTGTTCCCCGCCCTGCCATTTTTCTTCCCAAATTCTGTTAGCAGATCTTCTTCTACCTCAGAATCCATGCTATGTGCATGGTTCTATCTTTCCAAAGTTTCAACCTTTCTCCTAATACCACCTTTAATGTGTTCCTCTGAATATCGACTAAGGACAAGCCTCCTTTATTTGGCACAGCGGTTTTGGTCATTGTGGACTGAAGTGAGTTCCAGGAATCTCCACGGTCAGCCTCATTAACTATGCAAAGCTATTGAGTCCTTTGAGTTTCCCTCCACTCCCCTGGGATGGGGGTTGGGGGAGGGGGGGAAACGAAGATTGCATTTCATATAGGTGCCTTCAGAACAAATCTTTACAACTTTTCCTTTTCCTTCCACCCAATGTTTCTAATCAGTATCTTATTTTAGGAGCTGTTCCTAGTTGCTCAAGGTGGAGCGTGTGCACCTGGGCATGTATGTGAGCATTCTGCCCAATGACAAGGTACCTGGATGCTCTTGGGGGCTCTGCTCTGGGCTGGCCTTGCCCATCAGTACAAGGTTGCTCTGCTTTTCTTTCCATTGCATACTCCCTTCCTGGAGCCCAGCATACCCGTGGGCTATCCCTGACAGGATCTGGCACTGATACATCCAGTATCTGTAAGTATCCAGAGGCAGCAGCCAGGTGAGGAGCATGGCTAACTCCTTCCGGCTTGCTGAAGGTCTCATTCCGTCACCTTGGTGAGTTTATCTTGTTTAGCAGAATTGGTGTCACCAGTGGCATTTGGTTTCTTCTCCAATGGGTTAACTTTCATTTCTGATGAGGCAGCCTGGCCCTCAGACAGATTCCTGGAGGAAGGCAAGGGGTTGACCTTCTGACACAGGTTTACAGCCATATTCCTTTGTGCTTTGTATGATAGTGCCCATCTCACACGTGACTGCTTCCTCATACTGATGGCAAATTCCCCAAGAGCAGCCTTGATTGGTTGTCAGTTTCCAACTGTAAAAATCATAAGTTCATTTCCCTGGCAAGATGAAATTTGACAATAGTTTAAAACGTTTTATTTTGAAATAATTATAGGCTCATGAGAAGTTGCAAAAATAGTACAGAGAGGTCCCATGTTCCCATCACTCAGCACTCCCCAGTGACAGCATCTTATATAATAAAGTACATTAGCACAATCAGGACATTGGTGACATTTATATGGCCAGGGAGAATAGGCATCAGAAGGCCAGATGTACACCTAGTATTTGCAATTCTGGTCCACTTTTTGCTTAAAGAATGGTTTTAAATGAGTCATACATGGACTCTTCCC
The DNA here is from genome assembly GCA_008750895.1 of Mirza zaza. Classification (NCBI taxonomy): domain Eukaryota; kingdom Metazoa; phylum Chordata; class Mammalia; order Primates; family Cheirogaleidae; genus Mirza; species Mirza zaza. The sequence goes on from VSMD01085382.1 coordinate 16,563, forward strand.
AGTTCACAAAAAAGAAGGATCCCATAAAAGCATCCCAGGCCTTGTTAGACTCTTTTCTCACACAGCAAAAGTCTCTGTGCAAAAGGTGGTGTGTTATTCAGGAAGAAGGGCTTTCAAAAATGAGACCTTCGAACAATCTTAGTTACCAAAAATAGATGTTCTTGGCTCATTGGGTCACTCACTCCTGGCATCTTTTTGTAAGATATAAAATTTTGAACACTATATTTGCTACATGAAGCTTAGGAAGAATGAAAGAGCCAGCTTTATTAAAAGGTGTGCATGTTGTAGGTTTGTTAGCAAAATGTGGTTGACATTTATTTGTCACATAGGATTTAATTGTCCTCAATTCAGACAGATCAGGTTTAAGTCCCAGAATGATGATTTTGAGCAAGTTACTTGACCACACCAAGGCTCAGTTTTCTTATCCATAATATGGGAACAACAATAGCATCTGAGAAACAAACATCATTTCACTAGGAACTTTCAGGCATATAGTAAGTGTTCGATAAATTTTAGTTGTTATGAATAATTATTTCTTATCAGAGAAATTCTGAGAAATAATTGTTATTTCATTCAATTTTTTAATGTATTTTCAATGCTGGTCCAGATAATTTTTAAAATATCTTCTAGCCTTGTGGTATGAAATTGTTCATTATATTTAGAAAACCATTTTGACTTCCACTGCAGTTATTATTTTTAAATAGTAATTGCTCAAAATCTCATCATACGTTATAAATCATTGTGGAACTTCCAGATTAATAACTGCTTGCTGATAAGTTACTTGCATTATAAAATAGTCTAAGCTTGGATCAAAACCAAGTGGGGAATTTTAAAAGCTAAAGTTAATATAACCTAGGCTCATGAAATTAGTCTAAAGTTAATGTAACTAGATCCATAGTTCCCTGGACATTACTTTCTTCAAAAATATAACAAAGGGCACTGGAATTGCTTGTTACAATCAAACACATACTAGATTTAAAGGAACATTACTTGTTTTTGAAAAATTTTTATTTATTGTAAAAGTTGGATCAATCTGTTACCATGGTTGCCTGTGTCTTAGTTTATAATTGTAGGGTTTCTTTTCTTGGCAGTTAAAGACTAGTTAAGTAATCAATAACAAATCAACCCTTTTCAACATTAGCTCTACTTTAGTTGATAATCAATTAATAAATCACTGAAAATTGCATGTGTATAATTTTAGATTTAGATTTAGGCTTAGATTTTAGAATGGAAAGAGAAGCTTTGCATTGTCTTTCTAAAACATGTTTATGCTTCTTTTTGAAAGGAATACTGTACTCCCCATTATGACAGTGCAAATTAGTAGAATGGAAAAAAAAAGTGGTTTATTTCAAAGCTTTTATGTGAAGAATTATCTGCAAATAGCCTTGACAAAATGAAAGGAACTCTAATTGTGGCATTTGGAGGTTTTGTTGCCAGATAATCAGATAACCTGGAGCTTTGTAAACAAAGACTACTCTGCTACAGATCTAGCACAGAAGGCAGATACCTCCGATTGGCCACATTTCCTTTTAAGGTTTAAATTTCAAAGGTAACACATCAGGAGTGACTCTTTTGGCTTCTTCTGCTGAGAACTAACCCAGTGAACTACGGTGCCAGAAAACGGGGACTTGTGTTGGTGACAACAAAGGAGAATGCCAGGGACTAAAACCCAATCCTCTGGATTCGACTGTCATTAGCAACGTGTATCTGTGTTTTCTTTGTTTTCCCTTTTTGTTAGAGGGCTGGCAGGAGGACAGAGCTGCTGCTTTGAAATTTCTATGAATTGTATTTTCAGAGTACCAGAAATATTAGAAAATATTTGTTGCCACTAAATGCAATCCAAGGCAAATAGAAGAAATCCATGGCTATCAGCAGGACTTCTGGGCAAAGCAGATTGGTTGATGAACAGAGGAAAGGACGTGATTTTTTAGAAGAAAATTTGATATTGATCTGATCTCTGGATATGGGATGATTTTCTGAGCATGAAGGCAATGGAAAGGAATCACAAGAGACATAGCAACATATCTGACGGCACAGAAATAAAGAAATCTCTCATGTTAAAAACATAAATACAATTAACTGCCAAACAGGAACAATATTTGGCCACCAACAGGCACAGACGATGAATATTTTTAATACTTAACAAGTTTATGTAATAAAAGAAGAGTTACTAAATAGCAAATGATGGAAACAGACAATTCACATGGGAAGAAATACAACAGGTTAATAACTGTGTCAGGAAGCACATAAAGTAGCTAATATTAAAATAATGAACTTAAAAACACCGAGATACCATTTTTCTTCAAATTATCAAAAAATCAAAATGCTGAACATACGGTGTATCTTCCAATGCTGGCTAAGGCTCCTGCAGTACAGCGAGAGCCAGGGCTCTGGAGTCAAATCATGTGGGTCCACAACCTGGGTGTATGGCCCTGGGCAGAAGTTATATAACCTGTTTCTGCCTTTTCCTCATCTGTAAAATGGGTATAAAAATACCTACTTCTCTTGTCTGATTGCTCTGGCTAGGACTTCCAGCACTCTGTTAAACAGAAGTGGTGATAGAGGGCAATCTTGTCTGGTTCCAGTTCTAAGCGGCAATGCTTTTCATTTTTCACTGTTCAGTATGATTTTGGCTGTGGATCTGTCATACATGACAAGAGAAGGAAATCAAGGCATCCAAATGGAGGCAGAAGAGGTCAAACTATTGCTCTTTGCTGACGATAGGATCTTATATCTAAAAACCCCCAAAGATTCTGCATGAGACTACTGGAATTGATAAACAAATTCAGCAAAGTCTCAGGTTACAAACTCAATGTACAGAAATCAGTAGCATTCCTATACACCAACAAGAAACTAAGAATCAAATCAAAGACTCAGAACCCTTCACAATAGCAACAAAGAAAATAAAATACCTAGAAATATATTTAACTGAGGAAGTGAAAGACCCCTACAGGGAGAACTATGAAATACTGAGGAAGGAAATAGCAGAGGATGTAAACAGATGGAAAACCATACCATGCTCATGAGTCAGCAAAATCAACGTTATTAAAATGTCTATGCTACCCAAAGTTATCTACAAATTCAATGCAATCCCTACTAAAATACCAACATCGTTTTTCACAGATCTAGAAAAAATAATTCTACGCTTCGTATGGAAGCAGAGAAGACCCTGTCTAGAAAAAGAACAAAAGAACACAAGTTATTTTAAGCAAAAAGAGCAAATTGGGAGGCATCAATTTATCAGACTTCAAGCTATACTACAAGGCTAAACTAAAATAGCATGGTACTGGCACAAGAACAGAGACATAGACCAATGGAACAGAACTGAGAACCCAGATATAAAACCATCGTCAGATAGCCATCTGATTGTTGACAAAGCAAACAAAAACATACACTGGTCAAAAGAACCCTCATTCAATAAATGGTGCTGGGAAAATTGGGTAGCCACAGGTAGAAGACTGAAACAGAATCCTTGCCTTTCACCTCTCACAAAAATCAACTCACAGTGGATAACAGACTTAAGCTGAAGGCATGAAACTATAAGAATTCTAGAAGAAAATGTTGGAAAAACTCTTATAGGCATTGGCCTAGGGAAAAAATTTATGAAGAAGACCCCAAAGGCAATCATAGCAACAACAAAAATAAATAAAAAGGGACCAGATCAAATTAAAAAGCTTATGCATAGCCAAGGAAACTATCACAAGAGGAAACAGACAACTTGCAGAATAAGAGAAAATATTTGCATGCTATATATCCGATAAAGGGCTGATAACTAGAATCTACATAGAACTCAGGAAAATCAGCAAGAAAATATCAAACAAGCCCATTAAAAAGTGGACAAAGGACATTAACAGAAACTTTTCAAAAGAAGACAGACTAATGACCAACAAATATATGGAAAAGTGCTCAATATCTCTAATCATCAGGGAAATGCAAATCAAAACCACAATGAGATATTACTTAACTCCAGTGAGAATGGCTTTCATTAAAAAGTCCCAAAACAATAAATGTTGGCATGGATGTGGAGAGATAGGAACACGCATACAGTGGTGGTGGGACTGCAAACTAGTACAACCTCTGTGGAAAGTAATATGGAGATACCTCAAAGAGCTACAAGTAGAACTATCATTTGATTCAGCAATCTCATTACTGGGTATCTAACCAAAGGAAAAAAAAAAGACATTCTATAAAAACAACATCTGCACTAGAATGTTTATAGCAGCACAATTCACAACTGCAAAGATGTGAAAACAACCCAAGTACCCATCAATACATGAGTGTATTAATAAAATGTGATATATCTATACCATGGAGATCTATTCAGCCACAAAAAACAATGGTGATCTAGCACCTCTTGTATTATCCCGGTTAAAGTCGGAGTCCATTCTACTATGTGAACTATCAAAAGAATGGAAAAACAAGCACCACATGTACTCACCAGCAAATTGGTATTAACTCATCAACACTTATGTGCATATATAGTAATAACAGTCATCGGATGTTGGGCAGGTTGGAGGGGGAGGAGAGGATGGGTATATTCATACCTAATTGGTGCAGTGAGCACCGTCTGGGGGGATAGACATGCTTGAAGCTCTGACTTGGGCGGGGCAAAGGCAGTATATGTAACCTAAACATTTGTACTCCTGTAATATGCTGAAATAAAAAATTATTTAATTAATTAATTAAAAAATACCTACTTTGTATTTTTATGAATAAAGTCAAATGAGATAACAAACATAAAGCATTTAGCATGGTGCTTGGCACATAATAAGACATAAAAAAAAGGTAGCTGCTATCTGCTACTATTACAGTATCACATAATGTAGAACCTTAATCTACAAACTGTAGCAAAACCAGAAGGCAATATGGTAGTACTTAAAAGCCTTGAAAATAAACAAGTCTATTTCTAGGAAACTGTTCCATGAAAGTCACAAACGTTATGTGTGTAAACATAATATATAAAAATGGTCATAAAGATAAAATATTCCAAATGATCTAAATGTTCAATAATATATAAATGAATTTAAATTGATTATGGGACATATCTATGGCAGAACACAACATGGCTATTAAATTTATGTTTTTTAAAGAGGCTTTAATGATATGGCATACGCTTATGAAACAACATTAAATTTAAAAAGCAGATTATGAAATTATATATGCAACATTTCCGTTATGTAAATATTGATATAAATTAAAGACATAAAAATACAAAAATATGAAAGAAACAACAAACATTTTAGTAGCTGTTAATTTTAGGCAGTGAGAGTACAGGTATTTTTTTAAAACATACTTTTTATTTATTTATTTACTTTTATTTCGGCATATTATGGGGGTACAAATTTTAAGGTTTCAATAAATGCCCTTTCCCCACCTCCCACCATAAAACATACTTTTTTAATGGGGACAATGCACTCTATCTGGGGGCTGGGCACACTTATAACTTTGACTCAGATGGTACAAAAGTAATTTATGTAAACAAAATGTTTGTACCCCCATAATATTGTGAAATAAAAAATAAAATAAAACACACTTTTCTGTGCTTACTTTTTCCTATAGTGAGAACCTGTCTTACTTTTTCTACACTTAAGACGAAACCTGGACTTAGAAAAGAAGACTTGAGAAGGCATAGTGTAACATGTCATTTGCTCCTCATAAAATTTAAAATGTTTTCCAAGATACATGAGAGGAAACAAGAGTAAAGAAATCTGTAGGAGACAGAAATAAAAACGTATTTATATCTTGATCCAACTTTTCCTTGTATATGCTAAACTTAATCTTCACCCACGAGTGGGTTTCTGTTTGTAACTCCAGTTAGTTGATCGTTGGTGGGCCTACTGTGTGCTGAGACTAGGCCATGCCAGCAAGACCCACAGGGAGTTTACAGTCAGGTGAGGACTTAGTAACTCCAGATAAAAGTCTCTACAAATGAACTCAGGCCTTCATCTGTTCGGAAATTTGTAATGTACTGTAGTCATCATTCTTCATTGAAAAAATATAAAATGCTATTTTTGGCCATCAGAAGGAATGTTTTCTAAAACCAAAAAGAAAATGCAAGACTTTCTAATGTGTGTGAGTTGTTGGCATTGCTAGATGTGGCTGGAGGAAATATTTAGCCTGGGTCCTAAATGTTTGAGAACTCAGGGTGGCCAGCTGTGCTGAAGGTCACAGAGAATGCCATTGTTTGTTCTTGGAAACTGTTGCTTTTGTTCACCACCTCCCCCACCCTGCCCAAGAGAGAACAGACAAACAGTTACAGTGCTGGTGTACTGTTCCTTGTAAAGTACCATTAGTCTTCTTTTGTTAGCATTTCTACCATTTAAGGACTTTGATGGAGATAATTAAGCAATGAAAATAACTCAAGAAAACAGATTCAAATAAAACCTTTTCTTAAGATAAAAGAATGAGTGCCTTTCTCACACTGTCCCATATTAAATACACACACATATATGTATTTATGTGTGTGTGTTCATGCACATATATATGGCCATATATGCACACCGTATGTATACACATGTATACATACACATACAATAATGCAGATATACTTTTTTATAAATGAAAACTCTGAGGCACATTTAGAATTTTTTGTTAAGAAAGAAAATACACTATGCTATTAGTAGATGAAAAATAAAATATTTAAGATTTATATAACTTGAGGGGCCTGTAAGTTTTTCCATAAATGTCTAGCCAGAAGTAAAAATAGACTAGAAAGATCGGTTTGAAATAACAGTTCAGCTACCCACGACTCAACCACCTGCAGTTTCACCTTTTGGGAAAACAATCAAGAGGGAGGAAATAATTAAAACCGAGAGCTAGACTAGACACGCCAGGTAGCTGCCGCTTTAATAGTGGAGTGGCCCCTTGTGCCAGGGGGCCCCTCTAATTCCTGCCCTATCTATGCACGTTTCTCACAAACAAAACGTGGCTCTCAGCTTTCCAAGGCCTCTGCAGCTTAGAAACAGAAAGGGTTCTCCCTACTGCCTTGGTGTGCTGATAGCAACATGAAATAACAATTGAATGTAAGGGGGGAAATATTAATAAGAAAACCGTAACATGTAGGTACAGCAATTGAAAGAGCAACGCTGCCTGGGTTCACATCCTGTAAGTACAGAGTCCTTTAGCACCTCAGCCTGCCCGAAGACACCTCTGCTTTTAAACTCTGGAGGAGGATACCTTTTCTTGACTGTGCTAAGTCTTAACGAAATGGTTACATTTTATTCTTTACTCAGTCGAAATTAGAGGAGTGAGAAATACCTTTTAGAATATTGTCAATTTAAAGTATTTTAATACAGTGAGTTTAAAAGGGCAAGCTTCTTACTCTACAAAACCCATCTGGTTAAAAAAACCCAGATTCATTTCAAGAGGTCCTAGAGGGCACATGTACACACACATGCACACACATGCATATACACATACATATGCATGCACACACGCATGCACACACACGCATGCATGCACACACATACATATGCACATGTGCACACACACATACACACATGCACACACATGCATACACACATTCCTATACAACAATTTGCTGCACTTCAGGAAGACAATTTTCTTTGTGACTCAAACCAGAAGGAAAAAAACTGCTTTGGTTACAAAAAAACCAGATTTTTGAAAACTTCCATAGAGAATAAGCAATACATTTCTTTAAACTCCAGAGATCAATGTAATTATGTACTTCAAAAGGCAGATCAATGTGGTTCAACTTTTGAATATCTAATATAAATACCACCCATTCCTCCCAGAAGAGATTCATTTTCATTACATCTATAAAATACATTTTTCCCTTCTGCAAAGCTGAAACTACTTTCCAAATACTCTATAACACATAGGGTTGAATCTGCCACTCCGAGTGTTCTTGGAGTAATAGTAACCTAGTAAACATTTGTCTGGAGATTTTACGGCCAAACCTATCACCCTGTACCTTCAAGACACAAGCTATACAAGAAGCTGGAAAACAAAGGTTTTGAACATCTCAAACTTATCAACCAACTGGGGTTTCTGACTACTAGAAAGATTGAGAGCAAACTAAATTTAGTCATTAGAGTTTTGCTGATCAAGGATCAAGTAGAATATTTGTTAGAAAAACATGTTGTCTGGGGTGGTGGGTGGTCCTCCCTTTCTCCCCACCGTTCTAATGCCATAAGGCTGGAGTTTGGCAGTGTCACTTAATCTTTTTTTTTTTTTTTGAGACAGAGTCTAACTTTGTTGCCCAGGCTAGAGTGAGTGCTGTTGGCGTCAGCCTAGCTCACAGCAACCTCAAACTTCTGGGCTCAAGTGATCCTACTGCCTCAGCCTCCCAAGTAGCCGGAACTACAGGCATGCCCCACCATGCCCGCCTAATTTTTTATATATATATTTTTAGTTGGTCAATTAATTTCTTTCTATTTTTAGTAGAGACGGAGTCTCACTCTTGCTCAGGCTGGTTTTGAACTCCTGACCTCGAGCAATCCGCCAGCCTCAGCCTCCCAGAGTGCTAGGATTACAGGTGTGAGCCACCATGCCCAGCCTGTCGCCTAATCTTAATTGCTACTCTTGGTAGGTGACTTGCTCTTTGACAAGCCCTGGCTATTTGAACAAGGCTTTTCCTTCTCTCTCTTAATGTCTCTCAGTCTGTCTTATTTATCAAACATGTTAGAATTCTGGTAGAAGACAGTTACCTCTTCAAGTTAAAAATTAACCTCTCCTGTTTCCCTGACCTTGAGAAAGCCAATGCATTTATGTTTGGTCACTTTCTTGGCCTTAAGTACACCACCTAGCGGGAGGAGAGGTAATTGCAGGTTCTTTAGAAAATGCAAAATGCTTTGAATGTTTCTACGACTCTAGTGAGATTGCACAATCAGACTTTTCGTCCAACATTTCCAGGAGATGAGGACTATCTATAATTTCCCCCTAGGAACCTTTACATTCTAAGCTTTTAGAAAAGAATATGTTTAATCAAAACTTAAAATTGTTTATTATTGCTGGAACAAGTATTTTGTTTAGGGTGAAATTTCTTATTTAGACTGGCATTTCACCATTTTTTATATGATACATGTGTATTTCATAGTACATTGTGTGCTCTTGTATAGTTAGTATTAATATGTTTAGTACAACTACACTTTTGTGTATAAATGAATTGTCCCTATTTTGTGGGACTTGGGGCAGAATGTTCATTGTCTGAATTATTACCAAAGTTTACAGTTGCATCTTTGCATTTGTGATAAAATGTTGGTCAGAGAGATGGTGTGCTCTGCATTCAGGCAGCTTTATAACTCCCAGCTTTCACATTGTTCCTTCTCCTTAGAGACAACTTGTTGGGTGATGTGGGTGGTTTTAAAGACGGGCTTCCTTGCTAATGAACTCAGGGAAATTATTGCTTTAAAGGCTTACTTGACAAATGACACTAGGCAGAAAACTTAATTTTATGCTGAATGTGAAGCCACAATTATAAATGGATAGTGTAGCATTTCCTGTGCTAAGATTTCATGAATAAAATAGGAGAAGCCAAATTCTGTCCTTGTTCCATCCAACATCGTAAATTAGGAGTGCATTTTAATATACACTCCCAAAACTACGTCTTAATTAAAAAAAAACTTAAACGGAATAGAAGCGATAAATATATTATAAATAAATACATTTGATAAATATGATACTATAAATAAATATGATACTTTAGGAAAGAAGAGTCCCCTTTTCTTCCTTGTATTTGTGAGACTGAGACCTCATCATCTTCCAAATTGTCTTAACTGTAGCCCATAAGCATGACTGTTGTCACACATGATGCTATTCATGGGTGCTATTCAAAGCAGTTAGCAATTCATTTACACAAGCCCCCACATGGGTGCTATTCAAAGCAGTTAGCAATTCATTTACACAAGCCCCCAAAGTAGAAAACATTATGCATTCAACTAAAAGGACCTCCTATGAAAGGTGAGTGGAATTCTAAGTGGTGGCAAAGATAAGATGGATAGTCCCCAAACAGAATCCCACTTGGAATGTGTCTTTTGCTTCTGGTGGGTGTGGTGGACACAGCAAGAATGTGGTCTGCTGCAACAGAAATTGCCCCTTGCCCTGCCATGACAAGTGTTACCAGTTGGCCCGGTTAGCAAAAGGACTGGTTAGAATATGTCATGCTGCATTTCTTAAAATGTGTGTCCACAGGACTCTACTTATTCTGCATGCTCATAGGTATACTTGTTGAAATGCTGTCTTGGTCAAATAACTCTTGGAATCATCATGTTCCACAGTATCCACAAGGCTCTTAGTGTAGGATATCTTGGAGTATGTAATTACATTATCAATGAAATCCCCCTTTTTTTCACTAAGTTGCTCCTAACAGTAATGTTTCTAGAAACTTGCTTCAGGAAATGTTGGCCTCATGGATTATTTAACTCACCAGTATTTTATGCACATGCACACATACAATGTGCATGCATATATTAAACATGAATTTGGAAAAACTGAAGCAGTGTTCTCTGTGCTCTGTAATTTACTACATAGTTCACTGTTCATTTGATAATGACATATATGCATATATATTTAACTAACCGCTATAAAGTTGCAATATTCATTCATGGTGAAATCTTTAGTTATGAATTGCTACACAGCACATGATCTCTGTCCTCAAGATCTTAGCTGGATGGGAGCAAAAGCAGTCATGGAAAGAGAGAGTTTCAATGTAATGTGGAGAAGATGTTTTTGAGCTACTATTACAGAATGCTCTGGGAGACCAAAAGAGGAGAATTTTACTTCATTTTCAGACAGATGAAATGTTTTATTTGTTGGGCATACATCATTTGATGAATAGTGGATCTTGGAGTAGATGATGCCTAAACTGCATACTGAAGAACAAATAGAGGTTAGTAATTCAAAAAATGGAGTTAGGCAGGGCTTGTGTTCCAGGAAAAAACAACCTGAGGCATAGAAGAGCTTGTACTATAATAGGTAAGAAGTTTTGTTTTATTATGAAGGAAAATGGGAAGATGAAACTGCAAGATAGGGAGAGGCCAGGTCATGGAAAGAGTTTGGAAACAGTGGTTCTCCAATATCATGGCACATTAGAATCAACCAGAACTTGTGGTTCATTAGGGCCAGGTGGAGCCAGGGTAATCTTTATTTCTGATAAGCTCTTCAAGTCATTTGACGTGGCCAGTCAACAAGAGGACCGTTGGGAGCTGTTACTATAGGATCACTAAAGGGTTTTAAGTGATCGAATGGGTCACACTGCATCTTAGAAAAACAGAAACCTCATTAGTTCAAAAATATTGTGAAGACTTATACATGCTCATTCCAGAAGGAAAATGCCCAAAAAAATAAAAATAAAAAGAAGACAGGACTCTTATCATTTAGCTCTCAGATATACTTCCCAAAGGTAACCAGTCTTAATTGATCTAAACAATTATGTATATAGTCTACACAGACCCACAAATAGAACCAAGCTAAAATAATAATAATATAGTGCCACATGCCTATACTATTATAATTATACTACATATATAATTCCCTACTTTTCACAACAAGCTGGTGGGGTAGGGATTATTACTACTGACGATTGGCAGATGGGGAAGTGGGGGCACAGGGAGGTAAGCTTTCTAAGGCGACACAACTAGCAATTGGTGGATCTAGGATTCAAACCTCTGCAATTTGGCTCCATTATTCTCTACTGTCTTGCATCTTATTATGCAGTTACTTTCTTAAAAACATACTTTGCATCTTTAGTAGGTTAAACATAGAATTACCATGTGACTCAGCAATTCCATCCCCATGTATATATCCCAAACAATTGAAACCATGTACTCAAAAACAAGGACATGAATTAAATGTTCATAAGCAGAATTTTTCCGATTAGCCAAAAAGTAGAAATAACCCAAATGATCATCAACAGATGAATGGATAAACAAAATGTGTTATGTCCACATAATGAACTATTACTCAGATATAAAAAAGAATGAAGTACCAATACATGCTACAATATGGATGTATATAAAGAAGCCAGATACAAAAAGCCACACGTTGCATTATTCAATTTATATGAAATATCCAAAATAGGCAAATAGGAACAAAAAGCAGACTGGTTGTTGCCAGGGGCTGGAGGAGAGAGAATGACAGCTTAGTGAGCATGGGGTTTCCTTTTGGGGTGATGAAAATGTTTTGGAAGTAGATAGTGGTGAAAATTGCCCAACAGTGTGAATGTATTAAATGTCACAAAATTCTGCATTTAAAAATAATTAAATGTGTGTATTTTACCAGGATTGCCATTTTTAAGTAAAAATCTCAGTATATTCATAATGTTATACAATCAAGGCCTGAAACATAGTAGGTGCATAATAAAGATAAGTATATATTTTTATGACTTTATGATTTTAAAAGAAGAATGCGCTCCTCAAAAAGATTCCGAAAATACAGAAAAGTTTTAGTCATAATAATTATATAAGGACAATAGCTAACATATTCATTGTTTATTGAGGTCAACACAATACTGAGGTGCTGTGAATATTGATACATTTTATCCTTATAAGAGCTCTACGGTTATTCCTACCCATTTTACAGATGGGTAAACAGAGCCCTTGAAAGGTTAAATAACTTGACCAACATCAGCTCATAAATGGCAGAGCCAGGAATACAAACCACACAGCTTGTTTCTACATTGCTTATATCACCAAGTGTCACCTTTTCCCATGACATTGAAAGTCCTTTTCCCCTCCTATTTGGGGATGTGGTGGAGATGGCCTCCCATGTACCCCTGAGTCCTGTACTTGAACCCTGCTCTCTGTGGTGCCTGTTCCGCACCACGGTGGGTGACCTTTTGTTTGATTTCCCATGCTGGCCTGGAATGCACTGGTGAGGTGACCCTCACTTTCACTGGTCTCTCATGGTGGACCAAGGGGTTGTGTTGGTGACTTCACACAAAGTTGTGTAAAGGGTCTAAAGATTAAAGGGAATTGCAACATATGCGGAAAAGATAGAAAAGTTCACCCTCAGTGTGACTTTTCCCTGTGTTCATGGCATAAACCTTCCTGTAGGTCTCTTACAGGGACCCTGAGTTCCTAACTACCTTCCACATCCACAAGACTCTGCTCTCACCTAAGAATACCTTCTCCTCCAAGCCTTTGCTTTGCACTTTGCACTGTCCTTTCAGAAAATTCCATCTCACTCGCAAGGTTCAGTCTCCCCGTACCGCATCCATGCCTCTTCCCATTCCAATCTCAGTCCAATCCATTTCTCCCATTCTGGACCTGGGGCTCCCTCTGGACAGAGTTATTCTTCCATTTATAGCTCATAATTCCACTACTATTAATATATAGTGTATATCATTCCAATTTTTTCTTTGTATTCTTAAACACAGAAACACATATAAAGACATCTATGGGAACAAGCAATGTGATTGCTGTTTAATTACTTGCTTTTAAGTTTAATTGTATCTCATGGACATTTACTAACGTCAAACTTAGACTTTCATAATTCTTAAAGGTTGCATAGAACTCTATTGTGTGGCTGAATCATCATGTGTGTTTAATTCCCTCTTGATGGATGAAGGTGTTGTTGCCCATTGCTGTCTATTGAACACAATCCTCGAATACACATTCTTCATGCACTTGGTCTGTTTAGACTTTAGGATCATTTGAAAGTGAAATAGCTGTGTCGAAAGTGTGTGCATTGAATATTTTGATATTTTTTTGCCTAATTGACCTCCAGGAGTTTTAAAATTTACACTTCTACAGTCTTGACACCATTAAAATCTTTGAAGATGAAGAAATACCTTGTTGTTCAACTTGAATTTTTAAATTATGTATTACTTTAAATGAAGTTGGCATTTGTTTTCAGGCTCTCATTGCCATTTATTATTGTACTATATCACATTGATGTAATGATGTAATTTAATGAAGATTTTACCATAAGATGGGGCAAAGGCTACTAAACAACCTACTTCTGTTTAACTTGATTTTCAAACATTTTACTATATCACAGACATTTTGTCATGTCCGTACTTGCAGATCTGCCACTTTCTGGATTTGTGTAAGATCCTATAGTGTAAAAATAACTTATTTAATCAGTCCACACTTAATGAACATTTAGATTACTTCCTTTCTGTTTTTACTTTTAAACTATGAAAAAAGAATAAATAGAAATGTGAAAACATGCATATGTTATCTACATTTGATACATATATATGACATATATGATATACGAAGCATTTCAAATTGGGATGAGAATGAGGAGAATGAATTGGTTAGTAAATGGAGTTGAAAATTAGACAGATATTTCTCGCAAAGTGACATACAACTTATTTAAAAGTAAATTCCAGATGAAATAGAAAGGTAAATGACATTAGATATAAAAAGTTTTAAAACTTTTTTTAAATTTCAGAATATTACGGGGGTACGTATGTTTTGATTGCATAAATTGCTTTTGTACAGTTTGAGTCAAAGTTATAAGTGTTTCCATCACCCAGATAGTTTGCATTGTACCCATGAGGTATGAATTTACCCATCCCTTCCTCCCCCTCCCACTTGCTTGATTTCCGTTTAGTTTTACTTCCATATGTGCACGTGAGTGTTGATTGATTAGTTTCAGTTTAATAGTGGGTACATGTGGTATTTGTTTTTCCATGCTTGCCATACTTCGCTTAGAAGAATGGTCTTCAGTTCCATCTAGGTTATTACAAAAGGTATTGGTTCACCATTTTTTGTAGCTGAGTAGTACTCCGTGGTATATATATACCATATTTTATTAATCCAGTCATGTATTGTTGGGCACTTCGTTTGATTTAAAACTTTTGTTTTTAAAGAACTATAAAAAAGTAAAAGACAAATGATAAACTAAGAAAAATATTTTCAATCTCTATTAAAAAGAGATACCATAATATGTTAGAATGGTTATTAATGAAAAAAGCACAAGAACATAATGGGAAAATGGGCTAAGAATATGAAGAGATGTTTCATGAAGGAGATAATACAGTCAGTAAATACCTTCTGATTAAAGAGATGATACAGATTAAAACAACAATGGGATTCTATTCTTGTCTATAAAGCTAAAAAATAATATTACTTTGTATTTGTGAGGGTGTTGTGTTGTTGGGAAGCAGACTGTTGACTCATTTCTGATGGGAATAGAAATTGATCATTCTGGAAAGCAATTTGGTAACTCATTTTCTGTTTACGTGAGTATATTTTTTTTTAGCACAAGAAACTGTGTGTTTGATTATCCACCCATTCCGCTGAAAACATTGCCACCATTGCTATCCCACTGATCCTGTTACTACCACTACTGTCCTCTTCCATGTGCTAAGCATTGTATGAACCGGGCATTTCATTTACATGATCCCAAGTTATTCTTAATACAACCCTACAAGAGAAGATATATTTATTCCCACGTTCACTTGCAGAAGATCAGAGGGATTAAGTAATTTGCCCAGGGGAATACAGCAAGCAAAACTTCAGCCCAGGAATTCTAATATCCTAGTGATGATGACAGAGTATTCAAAATGATTTTTATTTGTTTCTGCTGTAAATCATTTCAGGAAATTTGTGATTTCTTTGAGTATTCAAGAATAAGCCCTATCTGTAATGTACAATATTTTCTCCATAAGCTCCTCCACTCTTTTTTCTACTAATTTATCCTCAAATAAAAAGTGGGCTTGGGCTGTTAGTACAGTATCTGCGGCATGCCCATGGCCCTATTCTGTATCTGTATGGTTCTTCTTCAGATTTCATGTAGTTTTATGCCAGACTTCTCAGGCCTCAGCGGGATTTCAAGGATGGCATTGCTACTGGCTTGAGATTCCCTGATACTCTGAGTAAATGGAGAAAATTAAAAATCTACAATCCTTAGGTTGTCCTGTTATCTATGGGGGTCGTCTGATCTTGTCTCTAGCGCTTTGGTGAATGGTGACTCCCAGAATACAATGAACTCAGGTTGTGTTGGATGTCACAGTCAATGACCAGATGGAGAACGAAGAGGTACCCTGGGAAATGGCTACCAATACCCTGGTTGTCTTGAAAACCTCTCCCCAAGCATTAGAAAATGGCTGACTAGAAGAATCTGAATCAGGAAGTCGAAGTTGGGAAAAGGTGAAGCACACCTGCCCGTATTTTAGAATGGAAGCCTCTATTATTTTCAGAGGAATGCACCAATTAGTTGCTTGTTTTTGTCAATTTGTTGACTCTGGAGTTAGAGTTAGAAAAAATTGCTAATAGATTCTGGCAAGCATCCTCCACCCCCCTTTTTAAAATTGTATTTTGCCTATCATTAAAAAAAAAATCTTTAGATGTATTTTAGTGGGAAATGAGAGGCTATGTGAGAGGCTGCTAGCCAGATGGAATTTTTAACCGATTCTTTTGAAAATTTGTAACATAATGAAATCCTGTAGCTATTTATCTCCTGAGAAATGAGCACAACTAGTGATTTGACAATTTCCACATGAAAAGCTTAATTTTTAGAAGCAAATTATAGAAGAATCTGTGCATGGAAAACTTTATTCTGCTGTTTATATTGATGGGTTGCCTAAATTTTTTCCCAGGTGAGGCTATAAGGGAAAACTCTTCATAAACAGTAGTGTGTGTGTGTGTGTGTGTGTGTGTGTGTGTGTGTGTGTGTAGTGGGGCAGGAGGGAGATGCTCTTCGTGAAATTAGCAGATAAATGTCATGACTAACTGAAGATTATCTGACCAAAAATGAACCTACTGTCAGCTGATTGCTGTCTGTAAACATGCCAGAGACCCCAGGATAGATGGAGAAGTTGGCATTTCTGGTTTTAGCTATGAAAATACAAGACCAAAAATATTGAGCACACGATGTTCTCTAATAACAATCGTATTTTGCAAGGTCACCATGCTCAAGGACATCCTCAAGTAGTTACTGTTTTATCTCAGTGTTGTCTCTGGCTCCGGCTCTTACTTGACTTCAGTTTTTAAAAACAGATTTGTCTCGGAAATGACAGCCTTGGCGTAAGCTGTAGCCACTGGAGTGACTAAGGGCAAATGTCAGCGTGGCATTTCCTGGAGGTGAGTACATATATATTTTTCGATTTTTCAAGTTTAATCACCAGTGCTTTTCTCTTGATTTAAATGAATAAAATGTCAACTTATTAATAAAATCATACTGTTTAAAATGATTTAATCTAACATAAACCTTTATAAACCAAGTCATTTTTCAAGCTATGTGGATCTTATCCAGTTTCTTGCAAGGTACTTGTGAATGAGACATTATCATCAGCCTCACTATACAGGTAAGGAAACTGAGGACCAGCAGGTCCTAGTCCCTTGGGCAGTGGAACACAGGTGGTGGAGGTCACTTCACGACATCATCAGAGCGCTTTGGGCTTCTAGTTCTGGCCTCTTTCCACCATTACAACTAGATCTCTGCATCTAGACTATACTAGAACTTTTTTCTCTTGGATTGAGAAAGACTTCCTTTGTCTCGGTTTACACAGTAACAGCTTAGAAAATATCACTTTATTTAAAAACTTTATAAAATCTACATAACAATATTACAGCAAGTTTGTTGACTATCTAGGGAGAGAACCTATTTTAATGCCATTACCTCAAATTAGATTTTTTATTATTTTTTTAATGTGGTAAAAAAACCCCACATTACATAAATTAGATTCTTATGGTTTTTGTATATCTGAATCCAGTCTCTTGATATATTCCATGGTGATAATAATATGTCTATACCTTTTTCATAGATAATCATCCTATTATCTACAATTGATTGAGCACTACTGGGTGCCAGGAACTGGGATAAGTCATTTCATATTTTAGCCCATTCAATTTTTTCAACTCTTTAAGGTAGATGTCAGTAGTTTGCGTATTGCAAATGAAAAACTGGCAGTTTAGAAAGGTTAACTAGCTCGCCAAATTTAAACAGCTAAATAGCAAAGTGAGTATGGGGGCCTTGCTTTCCTTCAGAATTGCCAATTTAATGACAATACACAATTCAATCAAGGAGTCCTTCTATAGTATACCCAACTCATTTGTTGGACCGTTAGTTTACTTCCAAGATTTTATTATAATAAATAACAGAACTGGGAAGGGTGCTGAATATAGTTTTTCCCACTATTTGGGTTACTTCCCTAGAATAGATTTTCAGAATGTAGTTCTTAAAGTCAAACATGACAGATAGTTCACTGTTCTTGATACCTAGCCCCAAATTGCTTTGCAAAACTGGTTCTTCAATTTGTAATGCAGTCAGTGTTGAATCTAAGTGATGCTCTGTTTCTGTCCTTTCTCCTAAAGCCTTTTGTGAGAGTTATGGTTATAAAACAAAGCGTAAGTATCCATGAGGAGGTTTAAAAAAGCATTTTGCAGAGAGCTCCCTAATAGCATAGGACCAGGAAGGCAACCACACTCCTGTTTAAAGACAGATATGATGTGTACCTGTGGTGTATTTATGGACAGATATGATGCTCAAAAGCATGCAATAGGAGATGAAATTCTCCCATTTTATACCTCCCCAGTGGAGTTCACGCTGGGCTTTACATATTCGGGCAAAAATTTGAAAATTGTTCAGAAGAGAGCCGCTGTTAGGGAATCAGAAAGTAAAACTCACGAGTCAAGTTCAAAGAAGTGAAACTATTTGGCCAGGAATAATCCTTGCCAGTCTTTGGGTGACAGGAGGAAGAGGACCAGCTCTTCCGGATGTAGGATGCAGTAGAAAGGGCCCAGGTTCCAAATAAAAGCAAGCTAACTTTGAACCTTGGTTCTTTTTATCCACACCCAGTGTGATCTGGGGCAAATACTGATCTCCCTGGGTCTCAGTTTCCTAATCTGTAACATGGGGATAATATCCATTTCAAAGAATTGTCGTAAGGACTAAATGAGATAAGGTCATAAAGTATCTGCAGGAGGATGACACCAAGTTCAGGATGGTGGCTTCTCCGTGGGAGGTGAGGAAGGAGAATGGGACTGAGTTGGGTACCAAAGAGAGCTTTCATTTTTAACAGGGCTAGTTTGTGCCTTTTATGCAAACCCAAAAAGATCCAAAGCAAGTATAACAAAATGTTGACATTTCTAGATCTGGAGACAGTGCTTGTTATATAATTTTCTGTGCTTTGTTTTTGTTTTTAATTAAAAGAGATAGTGGCTGGCACACAGGGAGCACTCAATGCAGACTGCATCCTTTTCCACAGCCCTCATCCCAAGCTGAAGGGCATAGTCCCTATTATGATGGATTTAGGTGGGACCCAGGGGAACGACTCCTGGCGGCGAGCCTGAGCCAAGCGGAGCGTGCCTCTGGGGGGCTGCACACCCGCTCCCCTAAGGGGACGCCACGCGGGCACGTGCATTCCGCCAGGCGTGGACTGGTCTGCAGTTTTGCGCAGTCCAGAGGCACGTGGTTGTTCTGAAAGCCGTATGCTACAGCCGGATTCGATTTTCTGCACGGGATTTTCTATCAAGGAAGGGTGTTTACGTTTTAATTTACTGTAGCATGCAACTCCTGCCAATGCATGTGTCACTGTGCTTGCCATGTTGGAGCCCTTCCTTCCCCACAATGGTGTTTATTTAGTCTGTACAGTTTGTTTAGATTCTCCTCGTGGAAACTCTGGATTTAGGGTTATGAGAGTAATATTACAGAGCTCCTAAATGTGGCGAACTCCACATGAAAGCTGGCTTTCCTGAAGCTTATTGTAAAGGGGTCACCACGCTCGGAAGTGCGACTGAGGTCGGAGATGATGTGGACACAGCTTTGCATTGCAGCAAATTCTCAACGCACAACACACGGTTCATCAGCTCTGAGGGTTTTCAGACAGTGGAACAACACAGGGTTGTTCTGATGTTTAGTTCTATTTTGATCTCCTATCTTTCTATCTCTATTCACTCCCACTCTCCTCACCTGGACTCTCAGAAAGGAAAAGGGAGATGGAAATGAATCAAGCCTACCCTGGTGTGCATTGTAACAGGCTCCTCCACCATTTCTACAGAAAAAAAGCTCATTGTTCACAGGCAGGGCTTTGAGAGTAGTATTCTTCCACTGCTAGAGAAAGAGAAAGATGGTTCTATTTTTCCTTTTCTTTCTTTCTTTCTTTTCGGTATTGATGCAGGGGACACGTGTCTATCAGCTCACTCGGGGATATGCACAGAGGAATTTCAGGATATTTTAGATGTTATAAACTGCAAGTTAACAGCAGACAGGGGTATTTACAGAAATTAGACAGTCTTTCCACTCATTTATCAGTGTGCTTACAATTCCCATTTCAAGGCAGGTGAAATAATAATGGATAGTTGGGACTTGCAACCTATTCGAGGCATGATGGAAAAAGGCTATCAGCATCCAAATTATTTGAATAAATGGAAGAACCAGGATTGCCTGGGCAGGTCCTGCTGCTGCCATCACCGTTTTAACGTGATGCTGAGTGGCTGCCCAGGGAGAAGGCAACGAGAGCTAAGGCTCATCGCCATTAAACAAAACCTTCCACGCGAATCCGTATGCCACCCGTGCGGCTCCAGGGCTATTTGGAACTAGAAGTCAAAAAACAATCCCCAACCTTAAATGAGACGGAAACGTTTGGTTTCCTTCGAGAGAAAAGCCCATCATTAAAATGCCGCTTTCTTACTTGCATATGACTCCCTGGGTATTTTAAAATAATAAAATGGCAATATCCTTTTAAGCCAAAAAGCAATCTCCTCAAAGTAATTATAGTGCATCAAGGATAACGTGGAAATATGTTCTAGGAAATCAAGGCAAAGAGCAAATCAAGGGAGAAAATAGATATTTCATCAGTTAGCGCTGATTCGAATGGCAGCACTTTTGTAGCATGTGGTTACGGCCACATTGCTCAGCTGGGAGGAAGAACATCTGAAAACCCGAATCCCATTAATTTTACAATAGTGTTTCCATAGAGTTTTCACTGAGACTGCACATGGTTTTTAGTGTCCTTTTGTGAGAACATCAATAACATTATTTGTGGAATACTTTGCAAAATGATCTGGATAAATGATATGCAGCAAGAATAAAACAAAAAAGGCTAGTTTGGAACTCTAACCCTACCAACCAATCCAGCTCCACTGAGCAATTGTTTTTATGTACTAATTTAAATTACGAAACAATTTAACCAACATATTCATTGAGAGAGTCATTTACCCTATATCCTTCCATGTGGTTGTCTTGTCAAGATTTTCACTCTTAAGGAGAGCAGCATTGATTTAAGACAGCCAAGCAGAGGAAAGAATGACCACAAGAACACAATTCAAGGGGAAATGCCACCTTGACTCTCTTCTGCCCTCTGCTGGGTATTGTATGTATCCTCTTACTCTAAAGAAAAGTCTATTTCCCTACCTCAATTCTTCCTAGAGGACAGGGTTGAGGTGGGTCTAGGATGTGACAAATACTTCCATCCTGATGGATCTTGTAGGTAAGTATGGTGAGAGTCAGTCAGGTGATTTTGTTTTCTTTTTCTACTTTCTTTAAGAATTGGGATAAAATATACATAACATAAAAATTGAGCTATTTTTAAATATACAGTTCAGTGGCATTAGCACACTCACGTTGTTGGAAAATCATCACTACCATACATCCCTAGAAACTTTTTCATCTTGCAAAACTGAAACTTTATCCATGAAACACTAATACCCCCTTACCCCAGCCATTCTGCTTTCTGTCTCTATGAATTTGACTGCATTAAGTACTTCAAACAAGAGGAGTCATACAGTATTTTGTCCTTTTTTGATCAGGTGTTTATTTCTAAAACTCATAATGTGATAGCTTGGTAAAAATGAAAGGAAATGAACTTAAGGAGTATATAGGATTTTTGAGACAGGCATGTGAAGGAAGTGAGAGGGAGTTAGCACAATTAAAGTGACAAAATAGAGAGAGAAGCAGGGGAGCAGATCCTGGCAATGTGCTCCCCTGTTAGAACTCTGTGATTCAACATAAGCACAAAGTAAGTAAGTTGTGCCAGGACATAGAACTACCATGTGGTGGAGCTTGGTTTGAATTTATCCTTTCTGGGTCCAAAATTTTATTGCATCGATGTCCTTATATCACTAACCATTTCTCCCAGTGCAGTCACTCATCTTTTACAACATTCAGGAATTTTGCTTGGGTAAAAAACATGACCCTGGCTCACTGTTCGTCTCATGCCTGCAGTGGTCACTTGTCAATTAATTTCTCTATGTTCGAGCCCTGAGACCTCGAGGCCCAAGTACCTGCTGTCATCCCACCATTTGTCTGAAGCACTGTAACTTAATGTTAGCTGCTTACCTAGAGCGTGGGCCCACTTGAGGCCTCAGGATCAGGACGAGAATTGTCCCTTGTGTCTATGCCATTTGGGTAAGGTTCTTGAAAGGTGCCTGAAGGGTTTCTAAATTGGGATTTGTAGAATCAGCAAAAGGATTAGTTGAGAAAAACTGAAACCACACTGTGTTCCTTTTACTAAGGACAGGTGTAGCCAAAAGCCAACTAACAAAAGGAAACCCAATTAATGCTGGCATCCTTCCAGGGCGCTGAGCAGCCCCTACTCACCAGCCTGCTGGAGGGTGGGAAACGCTCATGGATTCTGCCCCCGATACCTCATTAAGTTCCGTTGCCCTGCTCTGACCACGTAGACATTGGTCATCTAGATTGATATGCCTCGGTTTCCCTCCCGGAGGGGGCCCTGAGTTCACACTCAATGTCCCAGAGCCTTTATTCTCTGCTTCATTGCTAATGCTCTAGCCGCCAATGTTCCTGTTTGCTCTTGGCAAGTCCATGCAATTGGCAATGTTCTCATAGGTGAATCTGCTAGCCGTGTAAACCCAACAGCAAATAGAGTGCCCTTCCCATTCTTGGTGCTGGCGGTGTTGGGGAGGAATTATAGAGTTTGACCAGTCTTTGGTGGGAACAAAAAGTTCTGGTCTGAAAGAGTTACTTCCCAGCCCTGACCTTGGAAGGACTGTCACGGGCTTGCTGCCCAGGTAGACTGTCAACGCCGCCCCTCCTGCAGAGCAGGTAGGCCGAAGAGAGTCTATTTGCTGCTCCTATGAGATTTTATTTTGGTGTTTGTTTAACAGTTTTATACCCCCGTGAATATTATGTTATCTTACTGTGACATTTATGATTGAGTTGTAATTACTTAATAAATGCTTAGTGGCTGAATAAACCATTAAAGAGAAAAACTTGAGTTAAAATATTCAAGGCAATATTTCTCAGAATATAGTCAGCTTTCATCCTTTTATATGACCATAAACTGCCTCATAGGAATTAAAGACAAGTTATAGAGAACATTTTTGTTTAAAATTAGATTTATAGGCATAATACTTATATTTCTAGTCTGGTTTACTAAGATCAGAGAATGTATTATAATAGTGAACTACCGGCTGGGCGCAGTGGCTCAGGCCTGTAATCCCAGCACTCTGGGAGGCTGAGGCGGGAGGATCGTTTGAACTCAGGAGTTTGAGACCAGCCTGAGCAAGAGATAAAAATAGAAAAGAAATTAGCTGAACAACTAAAAATACATGGAAAAAATGAGCTGGGCATGGTGGCTCATGCCTGTAGTCTCAGCTACTTAGGAGGCTGAGGCAGGAGGATCGCTTGAGCCCAGGAGTTTGAGGTTTCTGTGAGCTAGGCTGATGCCATGGTACTCTAGCCCAGGCAACAGACCAAGACTCTGTCTCCAAAAAAAAAAAAAACAAAAAAAAAAAAAATAGTGAACTACCTCCTTCTAAAAGGTAAGGAGAGTCTTCATTTGGCGTTGGTAAGACCTCCACCTGGAGTGGTCTTCCTGGGGTGGAGATAAATTTGCATATGTCCTCACTTATTCATGCTCTGCTAGAGGAGAAGGCCAGCTCTGGGAAGGATCCTGTATCCTTAGCTCCATTAGCATGGCCACTCGCTAGCCACAACTGACTTTCTATCTCAAACTTCCGAAATACATAGTAAGTGGTTCAGAGCCCAGGCTCCGGCCTCCCACTGAAAAGCCCTTAGATCCCAGTTTGCTCTCTCACCGGCTACAAGACTTCTGCTCTGGCAAGCTTTCCCTCTCAGGGGTGTTGGGAGTATCCAAGAAAAAGCTGCCCTACAGACCTAGCTCAGTTCCCTGCAGTAGATGCTCACATCATACATAGTGGCTCTCATTATAATGCCAAAGGCGGTCTGGACTTGTAGGTTGGGCCTTTGGCTTTTGGCTCCATCCCTATGTCTTGTGTTTTGCTTTTAGTTTTTAAGGCAATGCTTGTTGTGGGTGAAGACCTACTGCTGTTTTCCTCTGTAAGCCAATCCTAGGCTGAACACTGCCTTGACTTTCTGGAGACATAGTACTTTCTCACCACGTTTTCAGCTATGGACTTCCTAGATGCTTGGGATTTTCCAGAATAAAATGATCTTTAAAAATAACTGAAATAGTCACTAAAGCAGCAGCATTTGACTTCTTAGGTTCTCATACCAGCTCTGTCTCTCAGTGTCTGGGAGCTTAAGAAAGTCTCTTCTGTGTGTTTTCCTTCTCTCATCTGTAAAATGGGTGTCATAACAGAGCTTCACAGGCACCTGTGAAGGTTTGACAACCAAACATATGTAAATCACTTAGAACAGCACCTGGCGCAGTAATTGAACAGCGCTATTATTGCAATGCCTTTTCTTCATACAAAGTTCCAATCACTGGGTTGATTTACTGTGAGATACATCGGGGAGGGATGCAGAATGGAGTGAGGGACAGAGAACCTGGAAAGGGTAGAACACTGGGCCCAGGGTGGGACCAAAGAGAGTCTGACGCATCAGGGTGACCTGCAGTGCTTTTGCCTGGGTGGTCCCCAGCCTACGCCTGACACCATCCGAAATCACAGCCTGGTTCGCTTTCCCTCCAAAGCCTGAATTGTCTGTAAATGACCTTTCAGAGCAAACTGTCAGGGAACCTCCCGTGCCCATGGCGATGGGTGGATATTAGGGGGTTTTATGACTGCTCTTTGATTTCAGGGTCTGGGGCTGTAATCAAGCAGCCCTTGTAAAAGACTTAGCTTCCCAAAGAACACCTCTCCTTACTCTTTTTCTGCTAACCCATCGAAGAATCTAGTTGAACGAAGAAGGAGTCACTTGACACAGCATTCCAAATGCCCAGTTCTAGAAAGCAATACATCTGACCATGGCATTCCCGTCATGTAAGGTAGTGTATTTAGGGACCAAAATCTCTAACATCCTCTTCTATTAAACGGAGATAATATTAACAATACCTACTCCCCAGGGTTGTTTAAAAGGTGAGATAGCATTAGATTTGAGAGGGCTAAGCACAGAGAGTGGCACAATACAAAGACCTTGACAAATATTTCATGCTGTGTCTGCAGCTGCTGGTGATGCCAATAATCATAGCTGAAGTTCACACACGGGGAGGATGCTGAAACGGCCATGCGGATGGCCTCGGCTGGGGCTTCATATGGCAATTGCTAACGGTGCTTTTCTAGTGATTTAGAGTTTGCAAAGTATTTGCACACACACTATCGTATTGGGTCCTCACAACAGCAGAACAAGGAAGATTTGGGACAGAGTAATATCCAACCAGCCCACAGTGTGAGCTACAGAGGATGGGGCGGGGAGGGTGTAAGGAGGGACATGGAATGAGAATTCTGGATTCTTCTGACAGCTTAATAAAATCACCAGGAGTTGTGTTTACAAGTTCATTAGATGTTAAGCTTTGGAGGGGTGGGGATCAATCTCTTATTTCTTGGACATCCCCATTCTACCAGCTGCCTGCACCCCATACTCCTTCTGGGTACTGAGGTTCACACGGCAGGCTCTCAGTACACGCTGGTACTCAGGGGTGACCTGATCACCTGGCTTTGCCAAAGAACAAGCTCAATTTAGGGGCCATCCTATGGTGGTTCTTGCAAAAGCCATGCTTAGAGCACAGATTTAGAGATTTATTCCTTTCTGAGAATCAAGAAAGGCCAAAGGCCTTCTCTTTCTCAGGCAATGAGAAATCAGTTCATTGGGACGCAGGCACTTCTCCCTTTTAGTTATGTGGCCTTGAGCAACTTTTCAGAACCTCGGTTTTCTTGTCTGTGAAATTGAACTAGTATTAACTATCTTGCTCTTGCAAAGATTAGAGAAAATATCTTGGTGTGTATTAGGTGTGCAATAAATGGTAGCTGTTATTAAGTACCTCCAAGGTAGAAGGGTGAGAGGGGTAGACAGAGAGGGAAAACAAATTTTGTTGCAAAGATATTATAGACTGGGATATATTAATGATTAAGTAGGGCCTATCAATTTTCTGAAAACCATCTATCTTACAACTAAATCCAGGTTACAAAAGAAAAATTAAAAAAAAAAAAAGAAATATTCCACTAAACACATACCCTTCTCAGGCCAGGCATTAGAGCCACATGGTGTTTATTTATCAGTAAAGCGAGCCCAGCTTGCTCTGTTAGATGCCGTCTGGGCGGCAAGGACACCGCCACACCTCTGTGACGCGGGTCATTTCCTAGGAAAAACCTGGCAGAAACCTACGGGCTTCACAGCGCTTGTGTCCTCTCCATTTATAGCTGACCTATTTTTTTTTTCCCAAGGAAATTTGCACACGATCATGCTGGTCTGTGTGCAAGCCAATCCTGATGGTTGAAAGTTGATGTTCTTCCCATCGTCGAGATGGAGAACATTCTACTCTCTTGGCAGTTCTTCTAGAATCCGTCTTAGGGAGATCTACCTGTGTTGAGAAATGCCTTTAAGACAGACATCCCCTCAAGGTAGAAATAGTTTCTGGGGGTCAGAGAAAGGAAGGGCATGGAGATATACACTGGCCAGAGCAGAACCGGCTTGGGGGGGGGGAGGCAGCAGGGACGAGAGGGGAGAGTGGAGAAAGGGAGAGCGTTGTGGGCTGCATAATGTGACCCTTCCCTTGCATACCTCCAAATCTTAATAAATACAATAACTGTTAATAACTGTACTCTGCTTGCTTGTTGTGGTTAGTTCCTTCCAGAAAACCGTGATAGGCTGATTCTTGGTTGTCACCAGGGAACACCAATGCAGCAAAGCAGCACAAAGGGGCTGGAAGCAGCAAGACATGGGGAATGTTAGGTCCGTGAGAATTTGCAAACGTAGGGGACAGCTTTAAACTTTCCCAGGCTTGGATGTTATTGGGTTCAAGAAAATGCCTTCATGGCAGGGGCAGGGCTTGGCTCAGGCCCTTGGCTCTCTGCCCTGCTTGTGCTGAGCCCCACACTGTCCGCCTGCTGCACCCCAGAGCCCTGCAGAGGCCTTTGTACTGGCTGCTCCCTCGCTGGAAAGCGTCGCCTCTCCTTCCTGTAGCCCCTGGATGTGACCTTCCCAAGAAGCCTTCCCCATGGCTGGACCTCAGGTGGCACTTGCCGCTGCCCTCTACCAACGTGCCCCCACTGTTTCATAGCTCTTATTATTATGGGACACCTAAAATATGTCAGTTTGTTTATTGCCAGTTTCCCCCACTAGTACACTTGCTCTCTGGGGGCAGGGCCCTTGCCTTTTGTGCTTGCGCTCTTGTCTCTGGTCAAGAGAGCTCAGTAAATGCTGATGGTACAGTGACAGCTGGGTGGCACAGAATTGAACCCAGAGCCCCTCCCCAGGACAGCTCAGAGGCAGCCTATGTAGAGCGGCACCAAACACAGTTCTCAAGGGCTGCCTGCTGACCTTGAAGATTTGGTGGTTGTTTTATCTGTTCTCTCGTTCTCTACCCTCCTCAACCTATTTTCTGCTGTTAGAGCTTTTGGGAGGCTGCTAAGCCTCTTCCTGCCATCTACCCTTGTCCCTGTGGCTGCAAAACACAAAGGCCATTTCGTTTCTACTCTTCCCACCAGAGAAAGCCCCACCCCCATGCTTTGATGCTCCGCCCCCCCCAAGTTTGCTTGCCTCCTGCCTCCTCACATGTGAGGAGTTGGGCTTTGGGGGTGATCTGGTCTGGGTTTGAATTCTGGCTCTCAGCTGGTCGGCTGTGAGGCAGTGGAAAGTGACTCACCCTTCTGAACTTTAGTTTCCAAATCTGTGAAAATGGGGATAATTTTACAGAGCTGGAAGGAGAGGTGAGATCTGGCCCAGTGCTTCTCCCTGCGTGGGGTACAGTGGGGTTTCTTGCTCGGTGGGAGACAGCCCCTGTAACTCAGCCCCTGCAGCGCCCACACCTCATGGCCCCAGGGGACCTACTATGCTGGAAAATGGAGCCAGAGTGGCAGTTTAAGTCTATCTTCCCTTAACAAATTTCATCATAAAACCTATAGACACTGGCCAGGCATCGCTGGGGCTGCCCCCGCTTGTGTCCTCAGTGTTCTTCTGTAGTTGTCCCCTCTGACACTTTCACTCACCTGACCTGTGGTCCCCTCCAGCACCTGAACTCTGGGCTCTGACTCCCATGACCATGAGTTTCCAGCACAACTGGAAAGAGAAAGAGAAATAGGGGTGTCTTATTTTTTCTCAGATCACCCAGAAGCAGGCCCTGAGGCAAGAACTTGGGTGCTGGTGGCTCAGCGGGAGGTGACCCCAGGCAGCACAAGCAGGGAGTGTAGACGGGGACAGAGAGGAGAAAAGGCAGCACGAGGTGCAACACTGGGGTGGGGGGAGCAGGCAGAACTGAGGCTCAGCACCTCTAGGGACTCTTCGAGAAGCCGTGTGGAGCATGCCTCACATGCAGACTGGGGTGTTTGCACACAAACTCCTGTCCTTCCCAGCTTGTACCCACCTGCGCTCTGCAATGCTGAGGAAGCCCCAGGGGCAGGAGCCCAGAGCAGCAGGTGCCGGGGATGGGAAGCATCTGCGTGCTGCAGATTGTGCACGGCAGTGTGAGGGCACGCAGAGTGGGGGCATTGTCACGGTGGGAAGCAGACTCTGCGGTGCATGTTCGTAGGCAGGAAGTATTTCAGGAAGTGTCCTTGGGATTGACACCTGTAGGGGGATGGGCAGAGGGGGAAGCTCTTTGGGCAGCAGTGCAGTCTCAAGGGAGGACTTAGCCAACCCCACGGGGAGACTGAAGTAGAGTTGACTCTTTAGAGGGGTCCTCGGTTGGAGTGGAGGGGCAGAGTCTTTACATCCCCATGTGGACCAGTCACTGGGTGAGGGCTGCCCCAGACCAGGTGGCACCTTCAGCCATGGCAATTTCCCGAGAGTGCTGAGAGCTGAGGGCAGCCAACCAGTAGCCGCCCGGACAGTCGGGGGAATGAGTCTTTCACCCCTGAAGGGCGATCTGGGTCATCATACCGTCTGCCACGGACATCAGTGGCGTTCACACCACACGGTTTGGAAGAGGGGAGTAGAGGTGGAGAAAGTTTCAAAGCCACAAAGTCTGCGTCTTTGCCATTAAACTCGTCTGGAGCCCAGCAGTGGAGAACTTGCTCTTACTTAGGATGAGGAAGTGACCAAAGCCCGATTCTGATCTTGACTTTAAAATATGACATACTCACCCTTCTAGGACTCTCAAAGCTATTTGGGTCCACTATTTGCTGTGAAAATAACAGATCTGGATTTACCTAATCCATCATCTGCGGTGGCAGTAGTGACAATGGCAATAAAGAGTCATAAACTCATGGCAGCAAAGGACGGAAGCCAGGCTCCCCAAGCCCATTACAAGCTGCCTAGTTTGGGGGTGGCTTCCAAAAAATATATGTCTGATTTCCATTCAGGGAGGCACTGGAGTGAAGACCCGAGGTGAAGGAGTGGGCAAGGATGGGCAGGCGGTCCTCCTGTTGGCACCGAACCCAGGCTGGACAGGACAGCACTTACTTACCTATGCTGTGGGCTTGTGCAAAAGGATCCTACAGTGAGTAATATCTTTATTCAGTTGCATTGAGGTGACAAAAGCCCACATTCCCCAAAGTTCTTCCCGAGCTTCCTCAAAATCCAGACTGAATTAATATAAGGCAGTCATCATCTTTGAGCATTTTTTTCTGTTGATCAATGAAAATCAAGTTTTGTCCATACAAACAGTTGCGATGATGACATACAATAGTGTGATACATCTGCCTTTTCCTCCGTCTTCCCAGAGCATATTTTCAGTTTTATGCCACATTAATGGGTTTCTTGGCTAATTTTTCTTGAGTTCTATGCTGCAAAGTTTGTCGTGATTTCCGAGCCTGAAAAAAGCAGTTGACAAATCCACCAAGGTAAGGCACCACCCACACTGAAAACTATTTGTGAAGCGGAAACTCTCTCTCAGTCTGTGATTCATTCAATGGTGCTTTGAGCAAAATGCCATGTCACAGGAGAGCAGAGAATATGATGGGAAAAGACGGGCAGGGAACATGCTCTATTTAACAATCATGTGTTTGGAGAGGTGGGAGAGGGGGTGTCCCGAGAGAGACTCTAACTGTGTGTGAGTCTCTCAGCAGCTCAGAGTGGGCTTTGTGCAATGATGAGAATTTGGTGGCTTTGGGTAAGGCCTTGGGATGCCACGGTTAAAATTCAGAGTCCTAGAGGGAGGGCAAAGGTCATTCCAACACCCTAGGAGGGAGAAGAGAGAGTGAATTAGTCTAGGGCCAAGCGTGATAGGGTATCTAATCACATTTGGGGGCTTGGCTATTATGTCCTCAGAGATATTAAAGTCACTTTCATAGTTTATTTTTATTTCAGTGGGAGCCTGGGTTCATCCTGGCAGGGCAGGATTGGATAGACAAGGACAAAATGCTTGGAGTGTGATGTACAAAAAGAGCTGATGCAAATGTCCCCTGTGTCATCCTCGAGACTCTTGCCCCACAATCTCGGATAGAGGGGCTTCAAGGGAACGAAACACCTTAGAATCCTTGAAATAAGCCGCCTCTCCTCCCATCAGAACAGCAGTAAGTAATTTTGGAAGTGGAGGGGTAGGAACTAGAGGTGGCAGCCACATGAGGCATTTTCTCTCCATCCTGGTGATTTCTTACACTTTTCATTGTTCTTTTAGAGCACTGTCACCTCCTGTGATGGTTCATTTTATTGTGTCAACTGGACTGGATAATGGGGTGACCAGATACTTGGCTAAACATTATTTCTGGGTGTGTCTGTGAGTGTATAAAACAGATGGCTCTCCCCCGTGGGGGTGGGCGTCACCTGGGCTGCTGGGGGCCCGAATAGAACAAAAGACACAGCCAGGGAGACTCTGCCCTTCTGCCTGATGGCTCGAGCTGGGACATCGGTCTCCTCCTGCCCTCAGACTGAGACTTACACCATCGCCTCCCTTGGTTCTCAGCCTTCAGATGGAAAACCATTCAGAACCACTGGTGTTCCTGGGTCTCCAGCTTGCAGGCATAGATCATGGGACTTTTCAGCCTCCAAAGTTGTGTGAGCCAATTCCTCATAATAAACCCCTCTCTCCTTCTTTGTCTATCTCCTAATGTTTCTGTTTCTCTGGAGAACCCTGACGAATACAGATTTAGTGCTATGGGCTGAATGTTTGTGTTTCCCCCCCATTCATACGTGGAAACCCTAATTCCTAATGTGATGGTATTCGGAAATGGGGCCTTTGGGTAGTAATTAAGTTATGAGGGATGAGCGCTCCAGCTTTCTCTCTGCCATGCAAAGATACAGTAAGAAGGTGGCCATCTGCAAACCAGGAGGGGGGCCCTCACCAGTCACCTTGATCTTGGACTTCCAAGTCTTCAGAATTGTGAGAAATAGATGCTTTTTGTTAAAGCCACCCAGTCTATGATATTCTGTTATAGTTACCAGAAATGATTAAGACCCCTACATTTAAGTATTTCAGCACTACTGGCAGGGCAGGGAGTGGCTGTGTTCCCTAACACAGACACACAAACAGACTTGCAGAATGGTTCCAGTTAGTTGCTTTGGGCAAAAATGTTATAAGTGCCAGAGCGGGGCATAGAACCACGTCTCGGATCCTAGTGTGCTGTGCTTTCTGCCAAGCAGTAATGACTTTTTTCTCCTGTGGGTTTCAGCCCTACCTTTCATTTCTGTAAGCTCAGATCCCTCTCTCTCCCCCGTCCCCATCTATGTAGGAATAGGCCCACCAGGCAAGTCAGTCTTTTAAACAAAGAATAAATTGACTGCTGGACAATAGCCGAGTAGCTATTGCTGGTGACAAATTTCTTTAATTCAAGCAATGTAAATGCAGGATTTGTTGATTAATTCACCCAGAACCTAACGTGAGCTATCTGTTGAGATGAAAATAATTAGCGAGAATTCAATAAAACAGGGGACAGTTCTAATTTATTAAAAAACAAATCATTTAAGAACTTTAGACATTGATGAACTCGCACAATTAATTTTTGTTGCTGTATATAAACAATGAATGTACTAAATGCTCTGTCCATTAAAGCCAGCTTAGCAGGGTCTCAATTTGGAAACACTTTGTGGATTATTTGTTTGAGTGATTCTATATCATACTCGAGTAGACTAGGACATTAAGTGAAAATGAACTTGTGAAGATAAGCTATTATTAGAAATGAGAATTAAAGCAGATTAGAGCCTTTATTATCAGAAAGTAGAGAAAGATAGCCCTAGGAGGCCAGGAAACAACACCATTTGGCCTCAAGGGAAGAAGCACAGGGAGAATAAGTGTCCTCTATATTCATGGCCCCCACCCAGGTTAGAGGAACGCGAATGTGCATGGATCTGAATACAGGGGTATTTAATGAGCACTTGCAGGAGGAGCATTTTGAGAGACAAGGAAAGAGGTTTTAATTCTAGGTCAGAATGGAAATTTTTTCTCTTTGCTTTTCCCTCTCTGCAAATTTGCTGTCCTTCCTCCTAGTAGAAAGACTTCCCTGAAAGGGGTGAGAGGCTGCCTCCCTGCAAGCTGCTTTCTCTTCCCCCTCCCCCAACCTCCAGGAGGGGGAAGGAGGGGCCGGTTGGTCAGACTCCCCACATCTTCCTTGCTTTTCCCTGGCCCATTTGCCCTTGATCTGGTCTTACCCGGCCATTTGAGTGGCAGTAATTAGAGTGCTGAGGTGTGAGTCTGAGTTAAAGGAAGTGTATAAGGAAGCATCTCTAAGTTTAAGCAAGGAGTCATAGACCCTCCACCAAGGGCTGCATACCGTGATCTGGGCCCAAAGCCACACTTAGGGATATGGTGATTTTCGCCTAGTCTTATGCTGTGTGTGGCGTTCTATGTTGCATTAATTATCTACTGCTACATAACAAGTTACCCCCACATCTAGTGGCCTAAAAATAGTACACATTTATTATCTCACATAGTTTTTGTGAGACCGTGTTTCTGGCTTGGATCTCTCGTGAAGTCACAGTCATAAAATTGGCTGGGGCTGTGGTCATCTGAGGGTTTGACTGGGGCTGGCCCTCTCACGTGGCTGTTAGCAAGAAGCCTGCCTCAGTTCGTTGTGGCTCTTGGCAAGGAATCTTAAATTCCACATCCCTTCAGCCTCTATGGGGCTGCCTGAGTGTCTTCATGACATGGCAGCTGGCATCCCCGTGGAGCGAGTGACTCAAGAAAGAGAGAAGAGCCAGAGGAAGCTGCAGTAGGATTATGACCTAGTCTCAGAATCACACACCGTCACTCCCACCGTCTTCTATTTATTAGAACTGAGTCACATTAGACTTTGGGCCCACACTTGGGGGAGGGGAGTGAGAGTCTACCTTTTGAAGGAAGGAGTGTCAGAGAGTCTGTGGACATATTTCAAAACTACCACACATCCCAAAGACTGCTAATGTTCATCAGTATCTGTGTGTCTCCTGTTATTTTGGGCATAAAGCTTAATTTCATATCCTGGCCCCTTTTCAATGAGTTGGGCTCTTGTGACTGACACTGAGTCACAAGCAAAAGTGAAGCACACCTCTTGGGGGCCTGGCTCCCGGAAGCTCATGCCAATCTCCGTTCTCCCTTCCCTTTCCCTGGTGACCGGGGAAACGTGTCGAAGTTGTTGCCCCCAAGTGCCTGGTATCACAAGCTGCAAGGGGCCTTGGAGTGAGTCACAGGCAGAATCTCTCTGTTGATAGCAATGGTCTGTGGTCTGAGAAGGCAATATGCTTTCATCATTTTCACATGCCGTTTTCTGGGCTTGTCTCTTAAGGGGGCTAGATTTATTTATTCTAACAGAATATCTTCAATAGGGACTTAAGTGATATATGATATGTGTATGAGTATATGGTAGCTATGTAATTTTTTATATATTAACATGGAAAAGTATTTGAAATATATAGATCATAGCATCAGCAGTGATAATTTGGGGATAGTTTTCTACTTCATTTTAATATTTGTTTGGGGATGTTTTCCAAGTTTCCTAATTTTTATCATAAACATAACAATTTTTATTATCTTTACAAAAGCAAAGTGGATATTTTATAAAGGAAAAGAATCCTTGCCTCTATTCTTATTTTCACTGCTATTGTTATTTTTGTTTTCTTTTCTTTTACTTTAATGACTTATTTCCTTAACTTTTTGGCATCCTGTCACCAAGATCCAGCAGGTTACCTGCCCAAGAAGACTACTCACAGCCCCTTCTTGGCACCCACCACCTCAGTTGAGACTCTCCCAGACAGCAGGAATTGGAAACCGAGGGTGTCGTAACTAAGGAGGGCTTGCTAGAAGACCTGTTGGGACTGGGCAGGAGGAACAGCCAGGACCTGATGTCCTCATGGGAAATGTGGCTGAACCATGAGAAATGCATTTTTATGGCGCTAACTCAGCCTTGGCTTTGCTCTTGCATTTTGTAACTCTTTACCTTTTTTATTTCCAGTTTTACAAGTTCTAGCTCATCTCTTATTTCATCTGCACCTCTTCTGCCCTTAGGATTCCTTGGTCCTGCTTCCTCAAGGTCATGCCTTCCATGTCTTCATGTATTTTTGAAGACACCAAGCCAATATATGCTGATATTTTCTTTCCTTCCTTTTTCTCTCCTTCCCTCCCTCCCTCCATCTTTCCCTACTTTCTTCTTCCTCTCCTTCTTTTTTTCTTTTCTCTTTTGTTGTTGGAAGCTGTTTTTAGATATATGATCCTCTAAGCTTTCAGGAAACATTACCTTTCCCATAAGCTTCAGGATATTTTATGAGTCACCTCATGTTTTTTATTTGTTTGTTTCTCCTTATTTTAATGGAAAAAGATCTTTCTAGGCCAACAGATGATATTATTGACTTAGAGGGTAGCCAAGAGATTCAAGTAAGAAAAGTCCCTGCCTCCTGAGCCTACTATCTTGACATGTATCAAGACATTCTAACAAATAATCACAATACCAGATATTAACCTCGTGACAGAGGGGTGAGTAGAGAGGGTTCTGGGGTGCAGCAAAGGAACGGGGAACACTTCCTAGAGGTATCAGGGAAGCATTATAAAGAAAGATAAATTTGACTCAAATCTTGAAGAGTGGGTCAAGAATCACTGAGTAGAGAAGGCAACAATATGCAAAGCTGGGGATGAAGAAAGCCCGAGAGTGAGTAGTTTGGAATAGGAAGAGTGTAGGGTGCTGCCCGAGGACAGAGGTGAAGACCAAGGTGTAGGAAGGGGCTGTGACAAAGGGACTTGTAGGCCATGCTGATGAGTTTAGATTGTGCTTTGAAGACAGCAAAGGAGCCACTGCTGGGTTTAGGTAAGGGGAGGTTGTGAAGGGTTCTGCCTTTTGAAAGGCTCTTGGCAGCAAGGTGGCAGCATGGAGGATGTAACCCAGAGGGTGGCACGGTACACAGGGTGACTCACATTCTCCTTGAAGGACTCCAGGAGCCTCACGTGTCCGTGGGCAAGATGCTACCAATTATTGCTAATCTGTGCCTTAGTGGTCCTTCTTTCAAAAGAATCCAATTAACCATTTTCCTTCCTTCTGTATAGAAATAAATCTTTCTATTATATGAAACATTTAAAATCTCCCCCGGATGGCTTTTTCCAGTTAAAAGCATATTTTGTGTGCTTGTACCTTGTTTATGAGGCTGCCTTTGTCTTTAAATAATCTGAAAATCTGCCCAGTGGTTGAAGCGGTGACAAGTGACAAGGGTTTTGTTTGCCTTTAAAACACTTCCATACTAATTTCTCCTCCTGTGTCTCCCATGTTCTGTTCTCTGAACTTTGGAGACATTAACATGCAGCTCGGATTGTGTCTGTCGCCTTCTCTCTGCCTGCGGGGACGTGGGGAGGCGTCTAAGCTGCCAGTCCCCTTCCCAGGGCTGCCTCCTCTCGGGCCCATCGTGGCATCTGCCAGGCTGTGTCTCTGTTCACCGGGCCTTTTGGCAGCTCCAGTTGCTCGTGAAAATAAGATGATACCTGTAAGACAAACAACCGATGGCAAATGTCAGCGTTTGTGCTGTGTCCGGGCAGCAGGTGCTGTGCCTTGCCCAGGAGCTGCTGGGAAGTCATTAACAATGACGTCATGGCAATTCTCTCCATCAACCCCTCTTTGCATAGGAGGGGAGACACCGAGAAAATAAGATTCTCTTTTTGTGTCCCTTAGCCTCTTGGGGAGTCTTTGTGGGGTTGATGTCAGGCAAAGTCTCTCCTGTTGATAATTGTTATTCCATAGGATGCTCAAAGGCAGAGGGAAGGGAAAGTTTTCCTTGGAATATAGAAGCCACTGGGCAAACAGTGTCCCAGAAATGCATGTTTGTCTCTAAAGAAACTTATGGGGGATTTTATTGCATCAGGAGTTTTCTTAATTGTCTAGTGGACCTGTTTGGATCTTTATAGTCTCTCTTAATCAGTTAGGTCTGCCCTCACAAAATACCACAAACGACGTGGCTTAAACTATAGAAACCCATTTTCTCATAGTTTTAGGGACTGAAAGTCCAAGATCAAGGTGTCAGAAAGTTTGGTTTCTCCTGGACCTTTCTCTTTGTCTTGTAGACCAGCTGCCTTCTCGCTGTGCCCTGGCACGGTCTTCCCTCTGTGCGTGCAGAGAGAGATCATTCTCTGATGTCCTGAGCCTATTGCATTATGGCCCCAGCCTTATGCCTCATTTAATCTGAATTAACTCCCTTAAGGCCAAATCTCCAAATACAGTCATACTGAGAGTTAGTGCTTCAGCACATTAATTTAGGGGGACCACAATTCAGTCCACATCGTGGCCTGATCAGAAAAATGAACACAGAACTTGCTGGCCATGAAGACCAAGTCTTGGAACTTGAGCTTGGACATCAGGATGAATCACATCCCTGAGCACTCTGCTGCAGCAAATCCAAGGGCAGATTCTCCACCACTTCCTCACAAGAAGCGTCTGCCTAGGACAGGGTGCCCCGTGAGTTCTGGACAGGGCCAAAGGAGGACTGCTGAGGATACAGGTGTGTTTTGGAACACCCTGGGTAAAAAGGCAAGACAAGGGAAATCGGGGATTTTGAAGACGGAGAGCACCCTAGATGAAATCTATCACGCTTAGAGCTCAAGGCAGCCCTCCCTGTACATTCCTTGCTTCCTGTTCTAGGTCTATAGCCATGAACTTGGAGCGGCCTTCTGGGAACTCCATGGCTCATTCATACTTTGTCTCTCTTCCCTTGTCTCACGGGATGAAGAGACTTGCACTTTGTTACACAATAAACTTTTCAAGGAAACTTCGAAACACCCAAATACCTGGCTGAATTATTCTCAACCCTTGTTTAAAGGCCTCATTTCTGCTTTTTCTTATTTTTGGAAAGCAAATTTGTTTATTTCTACAGAACTATCCATACATTGGATCAAGGGCAATGCCTCTAGAAATGCATTTTGTGAAATTGGGTCCTACAAAATGCTCTGGGAAAAAGAAATTTCATGGAAAAATACCTGAGGGAATACAGAATACTATCTCCTTTTCATAGAGATCTATATTGTCCAAGAGGAAAAACTTGAGAAATATTACAAAAACAAATAAAACTTGTTTAATTTTATTTAACTCAGAATTTCCTAAAGTTATTTGACCAAACAGTCCTGACTAGCTGGGACTATGGGCATGTGCCACCACACCCGGCTAATTTTTCTACTTTTTGTAGATAAGGGATCTTGCTCTTGCCCAGGCCAGTGTTGAACTCTTGACCTCAAGTGATCTTTTTGCCTCATCCTCCCAGAGGCCTGGCATTACTGGCGTGAGCCTATAAGGATCATATTTTCCTTCTTTCTTTATTTGCCTAATGTCTGTCTATGTTTCCTCATCTACAAGTTAGGGCAGTTAATAATACAAACCTGCCTATCTCCAGCAGTTGAGTCTCAATGTAAAATCCAAAAGAGCAGGTTTTGCTAAAACCTTAGGGACACGGGGGCAATCTAAGGAGACAGGCATTCTATAGCTTCATGCTTTGTCTATAAGACGGTTTTGATAAATGGGGGAAAACACAGTGCTGCTAGACCAGAGACAGCCAAGGTGGCCTTAGCAATCTTTATCCAAGGTGCTCAGGACATAGGTGAAGAGAGGCTCAGTACCATGTCAGTTGCCAACACGGTCTTACATACATGATAATCGAAGGGGTTCCCTGAAATACATAGATTGGGTGAAGGCTTGGCAGGGAATTATAAATCCCATAATAGCAACTAGGGAAAAGTGCTAACAAAAAAAATATTCATTTCTGCTCATTTGACCCTGCTTTGAATTCCCAGGCCCAGAGAAACACAGATTATAAATTTGAAACTGTCACCATCTACGTCTGTGTCCATGTCTATGCCTATCTCTATCCATGTGTGTATGTACATATTTATGGATATCTTTATCCTACGATAATAACCTGAAAAGGAGATTGTGACTGAAGTAACCAAGAGTTACGGTTTGTCGCAATTACTCGTCTCTCTTTTTTTTTTATTTCGGCACATGATGGGGGTACAGATTTTAAGGTTTCAATAAATGCCCTTTTCCCCCTCCCCCCACAAGTCTGAGTCTCCAGCATGACCATCCCCCAGACAGTGCACTTCTCACTCATTATGTATGTATATACCCGCCCCCCTCTCCCCTGCCCAATACACTATTACTGTAGTACCTATGTGTCCACTTAGGTGCTGCTCATTTAATACCAGTTTGCTGGTGAGTATATGTGGTTCTTGTTTTTCCATTCTTGGGATA
Organism: Mirza zaza; assembly: GCA_008750895.1. Lineage (NCBI taxonomy): Eukaryota > Metazoa > Chordata > Mammalia > Primates > Cheirogaleidae > Mirza > Mirza zaza. The sequence continues at coordinate 55,358 of VSMD01085382.1, forward strand.
CTTCACTTAGTAGTATGGGTTCCAGCTCTAACCAGGAAAATATAAGATGTGCTATATCACCGTTGTTTCTTAGAGCTGAATAATACTCCATGGTATACATATACCACATTTTATTAATCCATTCTTGGATTGATGGGCACTTGGGCTTCTTCCACAGCCTTGCAATTATGAATTGTGCTGCTATAAACATTCGAGTGCAGGTGTCTTTCTTGTAGAGTGTCATTGGATCTTTTGGCCAGTAATTGGCCAAAAGATGCCCAGTAATTGGATTGCTGGATCAAATGGTAGATTCACTTGTATCGCTTTAAGGTATCTCCAAATTGCTTTCCACAGAGGTTGAACTAGTTTGCAGTCCCACCAGCAGTGTAGGAGTGTTCCTCTCTCTCCGCATCCACGCCAGTATTTGTTGTTCAGGGTCTTTTTGATAAAGGCCATTCTCACTGGAGTTAAGTGATATCTCATTGTGGTTTTGATTTGCATTTCTCTGATGATTAGAGATGTTGAGCATTTTTCACATGTTTGTTGGCTGTTCTTCTGTCTTCTTTAGAAAAGTTTCTGTTCAAGTCCTTTGCCCATTTTTTAATAGGGTTATTTGATTTTTTCTTGCTGATTTTCGTGAGTTCTAAGTATATTCTAGTTATCAACCCCTTATCGAATGCGTAGGATGCAAAAATTTTCTCCCACTGTGTAGGTTGTCTGTTTACTCTCATAACTGTTTCTTTGGCTGTACAGAAGCTTTTTAGTTTGATCATGTCCTATTTATTTATTTTTGCTGCTGCTGTGATTGCCTTTGGGGACTTCTCCATAAACTCTTTGCCTGGGCCGATGTCTAGGAGAGTGTTTCACACATTTTCCTCTAAAATTCTAATAGTTTCATACCTTAGGTTTAAGTCTGTTATCCAGCGTGAGTTGTTTTTTGTGAGAGGTGAAAGGTGTGGGTCCTGCTTTAGCCTTCTACAAGTGGCTATCCAGTTTTCCCAGCACCATTTATCGAAAAGGGATTCTTTCCCCCAGCATATGTTTTTGTCTGCTTTGTCAAAGATTAGATGGCTATATGAGGATGGTTTTATATCAGGATTCTCAGTTCTGTTCCATTGGTCAATATTCCTATTTTTATGCCAATACCAGATTGATTTAATTACTACAGCTTTGTAGTATAGTTTGATATCTGGCA
>VSMD01085383.1:0-13665 GCA_008750895.1 Mirza zaza
TTAGTTGGCCAATTAATTTCTTTCTATTTATAGTAGAGATGGGGTCTCGCTCTTGCTCAGGCTGGTCTCGAACTCCTGAGCTCAAACGATTCGCCCACCTCGGCCTCCCAGAGAGCTAGGATTACAGGCTTGAGCCACCGCGCCCGGCCTCGCTACAACCTTCTGAACCCCCACTTGAAAAGTCTCTTTTCAAGGCACTGTCTTTGGACCCTGCATTCTGACCAGCCCCACCCAGGACTGGCCTTCCAATCCAGACTCAACTCTTTCTCCACCAAAATCAAACTTCCTGGCCTTACCTGCTCATCTCTGGTCTGAACTCCAGCGTTCTTCCAGTGTAGCTTGTAATAAGGTGCTCCGCCTCAAGTGCTGGCATCTCCTTCCTGAGAAAAATAAAAAGCAGCATGGCAGTAGACACAGGCCATGTGTAATATTTGGGGTCCTCCCAGACCCAGCTTGACCCTTTCTGTTCCCGCCCTGGTTTCACGGGACATCGCAGGAGGCCTAATGCACATGTCTATGTCCAACCTACTCTGTAAGTCCAAGCTCTGTTCACACAAATCATCTCTCTCCTTAACGTGACCTGCCATTGGCTGTCCCTCTGACCTCGGAGTGCACAGCCTGACCTCTCAGGCCCTGGCAACAGGCCGGGGCCATCTGGGCAGATAGTTCTTGGACCTGACACCTGAGTTGTAGTCTAGGGGACAGGTGCAGGCAGTAGGTGGGCAGGGGCCTGGCCGAAGGAGGGGCCTCTACAGCATGTAGCCAGGGCTGGCTGGCCATCCTGCTGCCAGGGGGTTCCACGCGGCATGGCCCAGGGCAGCTGGGCACCTGCAATAACAATGGCTTCTGGAGCAGCAACTCTGTAGCTGAATATTCCATTGGGCAGAAACATGCTCATTTGAAGCAGGGGAGAGTTCTAGGCAAAGGAGTGAATGTAAAAGAGAATTGAGGACATTCTAGGAGCTGCCAGCCATTCTGTGAGCACAAGGAGAGGTGACAGGTGGGGGTGAGGAGGGGCAGAGGCGGCTGAGAGGCCAGGCCTGAGACCGTGTTGGGTTGTGTCAGGAAAGCAATAGGGACCCATAAATAATTTTATGCTAAGGGGGGCCGTGATTGCATTTGTAATTTGTATTTTTAAAAGGCAGCATTATGCCACTGGGGAAATAATGTGATAGAAAGTCAAGGAGAACAGAAGACAATGGCGGGGAAGACAGAGCCCCCAGAGAGCAGGTGCCACGGGAGCAGGAGGAGGAAACAGGGGTCCCGGGCCTGGTGGGAGGCAGCCTGGGAAGGACAGGCCGCAGAGCAGACTTCAGATCTGAGCTGAATCCAGGTTCTCACCACGGAGGAAACCAACCAAGTTACTCAATCTCCCGGAGCCTCAGTTTCCCTCATCTTTAAAATATTATAGCACAGATTTATGGAGAGAAATCAAATGAGTGTTAACATGGATATGAATTGTCGGCAGGCTGGTCTCACGGGACGTGCTCAGAAATAGAGAACTCCCCATAGAAGATTCTTGGAGAGTTTCCACAGAGCGCAAGTAGGACACCACAGAGAAAGGCTGGGAAGAAAAGTATCAGTTATGGCAAAATCTTGCCAAGCTCCTTGGAGCAGAAAGGGAGCCAAAGAAGGAAACAGAAAGACAGACAGAAGGCTGGGGCTGCACACGCCTGGGGGTGGGGGGTGCTGGGGCTTCTTTGCCAAGTCCCCCGAAACCCTGACGGCAGGAAAATGGGAACCGCTTTAATTCATTAAGCGCATAATTTCTTGAGGCTTGGGAAACCCAGCAACCCCTCAGTGGCCTACGGCAACCCCAGCCTCCCACCCCATCAAGAAGCACATTCCAGAACACCGAAGTGCGCCACGTCCTTGGAGTCCCTCCAGACTAGCGTCTCATGAAGCTGTTCCCACAGGGCGACCGCAGCCGAGAGTCTCAGGTTCCCGGTGAACAAAGGAACCAGTAACTGCCAATGACCACCGCGAGTACAACAAAGACAGTTTCAAGGAAGGCGCTGAGAACTGAGAATGGTCACCACACAGGCAGGAGTCGGAGAGAAGACAGAAATCCAACAACTGGGCTAAGCTACCGATCCATTTTCTCCCAAGCGTCTACTCCAGAATGCTTTCGTTAAGAAACAGCATTTACAGGGCTGCAGCTTCCAAACTGTGCAGGGGGTGTGGGGGGAATTGTATGCCTGAGAAACTCCGTCTGTCTGGGGCAAAATATCAGTCCCCTACTTCCCCCAACTCAGGAACCTCCCCCCTACACACACCTTTTGAGAATCACCGCCACTGTCGTGGAAGCTGGCATCTTGCTTGTTTTCCTGTGGCCGGGTCAGGACGCTAAACAGACTCTCTGGGGGAGAGAGCGTGTTCAAACACGGGAGCGTGGAGAAAAGGGCCCAGGCCCAGCAGAGGATGGTTTTGAACCATCCACCCTGGGGGAGGGCCCCAGCACCCTCCCTGCCGTGCATGCAGCTTTTCCCCCATTTGTCTTCCGGTTTTAGGGTGTGCTCCCGCTCCACATCCTCCTCCCATGCGGAGTCCTCGGCCCCATCCCAGGCGCCCGAGGCAGTAGCCTGGTCGAGTGATTTCACCTGCCCCCTCACTGCCAAAAAGAGGAGGATGGATGAACACAAATGCACCCCATGGAAGGCACGTGGGAATGAAGAGTCCCTATGGCCCTGGGGAACATGGCAGGAGGGCAGTGGCTAAAAAAATAACATTTATAGAAATAGACAATAGATAGTAAAATTGCATTAAATCAAAATCAACTAATCGCAAATCTGCAGCCATTTAATTTGGGCTAAGTTAAGGCTTGCCCTTCACCTGTGGCCACAGGGCTTCTCCACCAGCTGAACGCCATAGTGAGGACGCCAAGAGGCATGCAAAACCACCGCACACAGGTGCTTCCTCCTTGCCATTTTTATCACACATTCTCTTTGTCACCCCATGGGGCGACATCCAAGGCTAAGTTGACTTAAGGTAGAACCCTCCACTGCCACCCAAGCTAGTGACAAAGGTCCCTTCTCTGTTGGGTTTAATGTCTCATTATTCACATGGCAGGAATGGCAAACAGCACACACACTACCTCTCACCCTGCCCAAGCCCTCTGCAGACATGACTAGATGATCAGAGCTTCGGGATCTTTCTTAATTCTGTGCTTTTTCCACTCAGACACCCTCCTTCCAACGAGAAAACATCTGCTCTGTGCCCAAGGGTCTAAGGGCTGTAGTCACTTATTCAGTGGCATTACACTGTCGGTTTGGGGAAGAATTGACAAAGCAGGTGGTGGAATGGGTGGAATTTCTGCTCTCTCACCCTTTACCACGGAAAGTGGCTTGACAGGCTGAATGCTCTGAAAAGGAATGAAGATCTCCTTGGCCATGTGGCGTGTCCCCAGGCTACAGCGGGGATCTGAGATGGGGGTGGGAGGAGCAGAAAGTGGCAGGAGGAGGGGGGAAAGAGAAGAGATTCCCAGATGGCCAGTCAACTGAGAGGCACCCTAGTGCAGTGGGTAAGCACACGGCTCTGAGTTCAAATCCTGCCTCCATTTTACTTACTGTGTGTCCTTGGGTATGTTGCTTAACCTCTCTGCCCCTTGGTTTCCTCGTCTGTAAAATGGAAATAATAACAATACCGGGCGCGGTGGCTCACGCCTGTAATCCTAGCACTCTGGGAGGCCGAGGCAGGTGGATTGCTCCAGGTCAGGAGTTCGAAAGCAGCCTGAGCAAGAGCGAGACCCCGTCTTTACTATAAAATAGAAAGAAATTAATTGGCCAACTAATATATATAGGACAAATTAGCCGGGCATGGTGGCTCATGCCTGTAGTCCCAGCCACAAGGGAGGCTGAGACAGCAGGATTGCTTGAGCCCAGGAGTTTGAGGTTGCTGTGAGCTAGGCTGACGCCACGGCACTCACTCTAGCCTAGGCAACAAAGCAAGACTCTGTCTCAAAAAAAAAAAAAAAAAAAAAAAACAATACCTGTGTCATAGCAGTGCTGTGAAAATTAAATGAGGTAATCTAAGAAGAGTTTCTAGTATGTACTATGTACTCAACAAATGTTACTTTACTGTTGTCATAATTCCTATTATCCGACAGAATGCTATTGAAGTAGGTAACACGAGATTCAGTAAAGGCATTGATTATCTTCCAGTGAGTCCAGAGGTAGGACGTTCCAGGCACAGCTGGTTAAATCACAGCTGGTTTTCACCATTCTGTTCTGAATCTCCAGGTCGGCAGTTGTTTCTCCCCATACGAGCTGGCCCTGCAGCTACAGATGTCATATGGCCTCTAGCCGGGGGGAAAAAAAGCAGAGAAGGAGGCATGTCCAGCAAAGGGGACAGCAGGAGATGGCTGGTGGGGACACAACCAATAGTGTATGATGACTCAGACAGAATTCACAGAGAAAGGAAAGACATATTTGCACACATAAACCCACACACACACATACTCCGCCTGTGTATGTTTGGTTAATGGGCCACAGCTACATGCATTCCAGACATCATGGGACACAGCAGAGGGGTTACACCAGTGTGACTACCCACCTTGTACTGGGGCATTTCACATTGTCTTTTCTCTACCTAGACCTCTTCAATGGATAGCAAACCCTTCAGCTGGGTTTAAACAGGTTCATTTGCTCTGGAGTAACGAGTTCTTTGAGGAAGCCACAGGCTACGATTCATCAGATGCTGCTGCCTGTTCATTGTAAGCTGAAATTAATCTGGGAGCTACATCATATGAAAATCAAGCTGCCTGAAACCACATACATTCAAATTCGGATGATAATAATGCAAATAGGCAGGATTTCCTTGCATGGCTTATGAAGTGGTCCAGAAACAGAGGAGTTCCAGAAATCTTTCAAGCAATAGTGGTTTGAAGAAAATAACACTCTTTTGGAAATATGTACACAAATATATGAAATCCCACAGATTTCACAATAAGACCTAGGTGTAAGTCCTGGCTCCCACCATTGTGTGACCTAGGACAAGATCGTGTTCTCCCCTGAAACTCAGTTTCACTGTCTTTAAAATGGGCACAATAATACCTCCTTCAGAGACTGAATAAGAGAACAAGTCGGGTAAAACATGGACATACACTGCCTGGCCTAGGAGCTGGCACTGGGAGAGTGCTCATGTAGTGGGTTCCGTGGTGGTCCCCAAAAGATATGTCCACTCGAGCCTGTGAATATGACCTTACTTGGAAAAAGGACCTTTGCAGATGTTAATTGAGGTAAGGATCTTGAGTGGAGATCATACTGGATTATCCAGGTAGGCCCTAAATTCAACATCAAGTGTTCTTTTAAGAGAAAGGCAAAGGGAGATTTGAGACACAAGCAGAACAAAGAAGGAGGCCACATGACCATGGAGACAGAGAATGTGGCACCCCTCCTCTGTCTCCTGCAACGAGCACATTCTGTGTTAGGCATTCATTCATGTCTTTTGTTTTTCCTCTGTTTTGATATTTTAGTCTATTGGCAAAGACAGTAACCGGTTCCAAGAACGAGTTAATATGGTACCGCATGAGTCAGGATAGCTCACAACCTGCCCCCAAAGCTCAGGGTGGGGAGGGTCTCCTCCGTGCCATCCTCACTCTGAGACCCGGGGGGAATGTCCCCTCTGAGCATGAGTCTGTTGGGTCTGCAGGGAAGTCAGCGGCTAGGGACCCAGCGCTGGTGTTGACGTGCTCATGCCAGGTCACCTCTGCTCCTCCACAATGACTGGAACCACTGACATGGGAAATTGCAACGCTCGGTGAACCCAAATTAGAGAAGCGCTAGATCAGGGGTCCTCAAACTTTTTAAACAGGGGGCCAGTTCACTGTCCCTCGGACCGTTGGAGGGCCGTTGGAGAGTGTGGCGCACATTCCACACATGCGCACTGTGGGCCCGGGACGAGTCGGCTGCTAAGCAGGACAGGCAGCTGCAGCAAAAACACCCAGGGGGCCGGATAAATGTCCTCTGCGGGTCGCAGGTGGCCCGCGGCCCGTAGTTTGAGGACGCCTGCGCTAGATAGTGGGGGTTATTAGAAATAGCTTCCACAGACACAGCCTCAGTGATCTCTTTGCCTCCACATTTTAAAATGACAAATAAGCCTAGTAGGAATTGTAGATGAATGAACCGATCACAGGCCAGGGAGTTGTCAATCTAGCTATTACCGCCTAAATGTTGGCCCTACCCGTAGACTCCACAATGTGGCAGCTACACATCACTGTCATTTTATTTTTCTTCTTCTGGACAGCCACTCCCCCGTTCCACAAAGATTCATGGGAATTCAGCCCCAAGAGCCTATTAACCTCAGATGCTCCACAGGGTCCAGCCTAAAGAGCCCAGATCAGTGAGACCCAGCAAAGGGATTCTCAGAAGTCCACGACAAAGAGCAGACGGCTAGCAGCCAGCGTGAGGCACCAAGGTTTGTCTTTGTGGGCAGCTGGCTGGGGCCTGGGGAGGGAGATGTCATTTTTTTAAATGGGAATGGATTTTTTTTTACCTGCTGAAGGAGCCACCGGTAGAAACATTGCTCTTCCAGGAAAACAAAAACACAGCTGGGATACTCATTCTTCTTCCATTATTAAATATTGTTGGCTTGATTTAAAAAGATTTCAAATACAGCAGCTCTTTAAAATTCCCCGCCCGCCTCGCTTTCTCTATCTTCCCGCCCTTTGATGGAGTTTCGGCGCCCGCACGCCCAGCAACAACTGCTGTTTCATCTTAAATTTCTATAGCAGAAAATGTAGGTCAGTGATCTTAGAAGTGGCCTAGTTTCCCAGCTCTAAATAGAAATCTTTCCCCAGGTTGGGGCTTTTTTTCTAGGTTTATGTCTAATAAAAGTATAACCTGCTTAGCCAGGCCAAACAAACTGGGCTCTGACCCCCTCCCCAGCAGCCGCTGAACTGAGAGATTGGAACGTCCAAGGCCACAGCTATCCCTCAAAAGCAACTTGAGGGCCAGAACGTGCCTCTGAGGACACAGGTGATGGGACCTCACAAGGAACATGTGGCAGCTCCCACTTGGCCCAGCAAAGCAAGGGCAGAGCAACTGACACCGGCCAGATCTTCACCTGTGCTGGGCCCTTCCGAACACCTGCACATTTCATCCCTGTCCGGGCCGGCTCAGGGTCCTTATCCTCCCCCTTCCCCCCTCCCCACTTCCCCTCCTCTCCTCCTTCCTTCCCACCTTCTCTCCTTCCTTCCTATTTTTACCCATACAAGTAATCCAGGTTTATTGTAGAAAATTGGAAAACACAGATGAGCTAAAAGAAAAATTATCCATAATACAACTAGAGAAAAATTCTGCAGGCCGGGCACGGTGGCTCACGCCTGTAATCCTAGCACTCTGGGAGGCCAAGGCAGGTGGATTGTTCGAGGTCAGGAGTTCAAAACCAGCCTGAGCAAGAGCGAGACCCCATTTCTACTATAAATAGAAAAGAAATTAATTGGCCAACTAATATATATAGAAAAAAAAAACTAGCCGGGTATGGTGGCGCATGCCTATAGTCCCAGCTACTTGGGAGGCTGAGGCAGGAGGATTGCTTGAGCCCAGGAGTTTGAGGTTGCTGTGAGCTAGGCTGACGCCACGGCACTCACTCTAGCCTGGGCAACAAAGCGAGACTCTGTCTCAAAAAAAAAAAAAAAAAAAACAAATGCCACATGAAAAATCCTGCTAACATTTCTTTGTGTATCTTTCTAGTTATTTTGCTCTGCATATATACTGATATTGACTTATTTTTCACCAAATTGGGATCGTTATAGTCTGTGGCCTGGTTTTCCCCTTTAACCTGTATTACAGTGCTTTTTCTGGTCAATTTGTGTGTGTGTGTGCGCGTGCGCGTGCGCGCGCATATATGATCTTGGGATTTTTTTCTAAAATTACAGAATCTTATAAAATAAACTCTAACCTGAAAGAGTCAGCTTGTCATTCTCTTACGACTGTTTCATTTAGGGTTTTATAAAACAGCTAAGCAGGCAGCTAGTGGAAAATAAGGAGCTGTGGGACCTGGCCCCGGTGGGTGTCAGGTGCAGGGTCTCCTTTGTCGGGAGTGTGAGGTCGGCTTCCGCAGCAGGGGGCGCCAGAGGGACATTGCAGGAGGAAGCGGATGTCCCGCTGCTTTTGGCTCCTGTTGGGTGGTGTGAGGGCATCTAAGGAGTCTCTGCCCCTCACACACCCCTCTGAAGTCACCCTGCGACTGTGCAGCCTTGCCTGCTGACAGCATCTCTGCAGCCCTCACAACACGGCACCCGGAGCCCGGGTTTGGGTCACAGGCTCTGAAGGCTCCGCCTCCCCCTGCACACCCGGCATCGGGTGACACTCTCCTCTCTGCACTCACGAGAGTGGCCTGTTGCTTGTCCAGCAACTCCAGGCCAGCTCCAGCCTGGCCAAACCACCCCTTCTCCAACAAGGTCCTGACCCCTACCAACTGTTTCCTTTCTTAGGTGGCCTCCCTCAGCCCCAGGGAGCCATAGCAAGTTTGCTCATACCTCATAGTTACTCTTTTGTCACAATCATTCTTTATACTAGACTTTCTCTCTTTAATCTGTGGTGTGGCTTCTCTCTCCTGATTGGACCCAAACTGCCACAGCCCTGCTCCTGACCCAGCTCTCTAAAGCTGCAGTCACTTATGGCAAGCCACCTGGCACAAACTGGGGCCGATTATACCAATCCCCAACAATGGTGGCCCCAGACTTCACCTGCTCCAGCTGAAACTCACCTGTCACTCACAGTGCCCTGAAGGATGCCCTGCGGGCCCTGCCCGGGCCAGGCCCTCGGTCACTGTGCAGCCACAGGCCCCTCCTCTGCTCCTGCTCCCCAGTTCTAGCCCCACAGTCTGCCACAAAAACAGATTCCTTGGCCCTGACCTTCACAGCTTGCTCAAAGGGTCTCGCACCATAATCTCACCTCCTCTCACGTCTTCTTGAACTTCAGTGGCTCAACCCTAGTCACCATTCCCAAAGCAGACTCACAGACACCTCTGCATTTGACCCAAACTACACCTGTGCAAGGAAGAGCAGGAGCTCTTCTCCCCATTTAGCAGACGAAGAAACTGAGGTTCCAAAGTTCAATGCTGAATTACAATGACAACAAATGGCATTTCCAGGAGTGAATCCAGGATATTGCTGAGATATCACTGAATCACCCACTCTCATTTGAGTAAGAAATGCACATTTCTACACAGCATAGGCAATCTAAAGTCACACATGGAGGGCCTGACCCTCAGCCCATATTTGCATGCACCGTTCAATGGGCCTCCACATTTGCATGCACAGTTCAAGCCCTGCTCAACTGACAACGGTGCATATTTGCATGCACCGTTCAATGGGCCTCCACATTTGCATGCACAGTTCAAGCCCTGCTCAACTGACAAGCCCTGCTCAACGCTCCCTGCGTGGGAGCTAAAATTCCACGCACCCTGCACATGATGAATCAGCCCAGAGAAGTGCACCATTGTGGCATTTGAGCACCTACAGAGGCATTTTATGTAATTCACACCGAAGAGGATGTGCTAGCAGCTGAGGTAGTCCAGATTTCCTGCCATTTGAGGGTATCCCTAGCTTTGTCCAGAATGAAGTCAGCATTCTATGGGGCCCCTGGGCAAGGCGCCTGGTGGGTGGACAATGGGACAGGGAGAAAAGTCCACAATCTGGACCTAAGTCATTTGTCCCTGCAGACATCCTGATTCATGCTGCATGCTGTCTCTCGGGCATCTGTCCTTGCAAGTGCTCATGGAGACACCCCTCTTGCTGGTGTCTAACTCCTTAAGGCCCTGTGACTTACTGTACCTCCATGCCATGTCTGGGGCCCTGGAATCTCTGTGGTCCTCCTTGGCCCAGTGGAGCACAGGCATCTCCATGGGCTCTGTGCAGCCATTCCTCCTCCGGCCTTGCTTCCTCCATAGGGGAAATTCCAGACTAGGTAGCAGCCCCGCTCTTTCTTGTGTTCCTCCCAAATGTTTGACCGCCATGCAATTCTCTCCATTTCCCTAGGGGCTTCAGCTCTGGGAGGCTCAAGTCCAGGAAACTCCTCTTTGTTTGGCTTTAAACCCTGCGCATGCCCCTGTCCCTGGGTCGATGGACCTAGAAAGGCCTGGTCAGCTCAGTGAAGGAAAGAGCAAAGAGGAGATGTAAGGAGGGTAAAAAACACAAAGGCCAGGAGTCAGAAATATGATCACGCTGCACAATTTTACTGAAATAGCCATGCAGCAGAAAGGAAAACCTATCTCCCCCGAGGTAGTAGCAGCACAGCTGGAAGGCTCTTTGCTCCAGTGCCAATAGTGAGGACCAAGTGCTCACTGTGCCAACGTGGTGACTGAGTTGCTGGACCTCATGGTCAGTCCAAAGACTCACTCGGCATGATGTCAAAGGTCTTGGTCAATCTGTGAACAGGACAGACAGAGGCAGCCTCCTGCTGTCTGAGATCTTCTGAATAACGCTTCATACAATCAGTACATCTTTCCTGAGCCTCAAGAGTGAGAGGACTCCATGCTCTAAGGGAGGCTAAGAAGAGTTTGAGAAGCCAAGCCAGCACACACACACTAGGACAATGTGTCGACAACTCACACATGGAGCCAAAGAAGAGACAGAAGAGCTTACTGCTTGAAAGACCTGTCAACTGTGCCCAAGACACACCCCCTGTTTTTAACCACTGTCCCTGACCACCACCAGAAAGAAAGAAAGAAGAAAACTAACTTTGGCTGACACCACACTCAATGGAGCAGCAGCAGTTTGACCCCTAAAACAATTTTAGGTTGCCCTAAAATTGCTCCCCGAACAATGAAAATCAAATGTTGGGAGTAATGGAAGCTTTAGAGACAGCACCAAATGCAAAACTTCCCAGTGGAGTGTGCTCTGGGTAGGTCAAAGGCAAAACTGCTACTGTGAAGCCCGGGAGACCCCAAATCTCCAAGATTAAGGTCAAAGATGCTCCATGAAAACCCTCGCTGCTGTGCCCGCACCGAGGAAACGTCAGCACCACCAAACTTCCGTCTGCTCTGGAGAAAACCCCCAGCACCCAATCAGGGAAAAGTGGGAGCATTTGTGCCTGCCCTTCTGAAGGGACCAAAGTGGAGTCCAAATGGCCCACAGCAAACTGCTGTAGAAGGTATAGAAACGGCAACTCTTTGCCATAGTCCGGCCTGGCCAGCGTGAAGTAATGCATTCTACGAAGGCTGATCAGTTCTCCCATTTGAATATCACTCTGCAGAAGTCCAAAGGACACTATTTAGAATCCTCAGAGGAGTTCAGGATCCTTTGCCACCAAAAGCCCCAGAACAAAGCAGCTTCGGAAGTGCTGAGAGCCACTTGCCTTCTGTAACCTCATGCCGAGCTTCTTCGCAGTTTCCACCAGGAATTACAGGACCTACTGCCTTGCGTGGTGGGAGGGAGCCGTTTCAACACCTCTTGGTGGCAGCGACCCATTTTCCATTTGTTTTGACCCCAATTTTGCCCACATTGCTAAAGGAGAGCCCTGACTCTCCATGCATTTTGCCTCGTGCACCCGCAGCTCTCTGGAAGGTCCTGACTTCACCAAGTATCGTCTGCTCCTCCTGGCTTGAAACCAGACGAGCACCGCTGCGAAGCCTCCCAGGCCCCTCCGCTTGGCCTCCAAAGGCCCCCAGGACGTGTGCCCCGTGCCCCATGCTCTGTGCAGTGTCTGTGGTCATCCTTAGTGGCGAAACTGAAGACATGGCACCAAGGAGGAGTTACTAGAGCTCTTCAAGCTTGAACAACATATGTGCCCCTTCTTTTTTCTTTTGGACCCCTCAGTGTTGACCTGTTTTTATTATTGTGTTAGTTACAACCAAAAACCCAGTTCAAACTGGCTTGCACAAGAAAGGGGACCCCTGGGGTACAGCAGCTATCAGGGCTGCGCACATGAGCCGCTGGCTCCCTTCTTTGTGACCTGGCACTGGGCTTCTTCCTTCCAGCAGGTCCTGACCCTTCCCCAACACGGCTGCTAGGAGCATTTGGGGGCTGTGTGCTATTTTTTGTTCACAGCCGGGACACAGAACCTGGCTGCCTACCCCTAAACCAGTCACTGAGGCCTGAGGAATGTCCGGAGCTGACGGTCTTAGGCCATCACTTACCGAACCAACCGCTATGGCAAGGAGGGGCAGGTGGCCGTGCTTGGTTCAGACATCTAAGCTGGCCAGAGCCCGCCCCTGCAGCTGGGGGCGTGCCAAGCCCACCCGATCAACCAGCTGCTGCCCAGAGTTGGACAGGAGGAAAACCAAGGTTGGGGGACCAGCCACATGTCCACATAATCACAATGTGCTGGTCTTTGGTGAGTTTGCCAGTAGATGCATGCTTTAACCTGTGTGCTCTGTATCTCTGGAGCATGCGTGTGCGTGTGTGTGTGTGTGTGTGTATCTCCCCTTTTCTGCTGGTGTCAGGTAGCTTCTCTGGAGACCGACGTCTCCTGCAAGGCTCTAGCTCTCTCCACTTCTGCCTGGTAGCCCCAGTCCATGGGCTCTGGAGCCACCACCTTATTTTTTGTCCCTCCAGCCCAGTGGTGGGGTGGCCTCCTGCTGTCACCAGTCTCCTGAGTATCTCACCACCAGCAATCCCACCAGCTGTGTAACCACTTCCTTGTGTTGCGTTGCCTTTGTTTCACATATTTAGAGTGTTTCTGCCTTCCTGGTGGACTGCTGTTACACTCTTAAATATGCACACACATAAAACCAGGTACAAACTCTGTAAGCATAGGTCTCTTATACGAGTGCAATAAAATTCAAAATAACATTAACTCAGCACAACATACTATACAGACTATATTACTTTGCTGGAACTAAATTCCCTCTTGAAGTGTGCATATGAGTCTCTTTTCCGTGGTACAGGTTCTTTCTGAGTTCAGCTGACTTGTATCACCAACGTTATACGACATGACTTGATTCTCCCCTACTTTTCTCTATCTGAATTTCTGTAAAACTTTCATCCATAGACTATCGGCATTGATAGCTGGTTTTCACATCTACAATCCATTGTAAAGATGAGCTCTGAAGTCTCATAGCCAAACTTACTTATAAGGTCATCATCCAGATTTTCCAAAAGTTGTATATATAACATTTTTACTATTAAAATAAAAGCATGACATTTTTAAATGCACAGGAGAGAAATACGGGCATGGTTTTCACACAGATACTCTTAAACAGAGAAGAGCCCTGGGTCAAATTTTACAGCTCCTGAATTAACATTATAGCGTTCAGACTACGTGCCAGGGCTGCCCCAATTAATCCTAATGACAATCCTCCAAGGCAGGAATTATAAGTTTTATTTTACAGATGAGGAAACAAGTTCAAAGAAATTACATGACTCACTCCAAGACTCCCATCTCGGATGAGGCAGAGCTTCCCACATTCTCAAACCTGTACTAGGCCTCCTCACTCACCTCATGCCCTCGCTCTCCTTCCTGTGGGCACTGGAATTGCAAAACCCGTTCATCCATTCGTTCAATAAGTATCTATTGGACACCTACTATGTGCCAGGCACTGTTCTAAGCACCAGGTACAGTAGTGAGTGAAACAGACAAAAACCTGCCCCGTGGAGCTCACATTCTAGTGGAGGAATGAGAAAACAGCACTGATAAGCAAAGCACAAGGTATGCAGACAGTGCCAAGTGTCAGAGAAGCGGGTGTGGGGAGAGGAAATGTTTATCGGGGGTTTTATCGGGG
>VSMD01085389.1:0-11570 GCA_008750895.1 Mirza zaza
ATATCTGTGAAGAATGCTGATGGGATTTTAATAGGTATTGCATTGAATCTGTAGATCAGTTTGGGTAGTACAGACATTTTAATGATGTTGAGTCTGCCAATCCACGAGCATGGTATGGATTTTGCTTTTTAGTTTGATCAGGTCCCATTTATTTATTTTTGTTGCTGTTGTGATTGCCTTTGGGGTCTTCTCCATAAATTCTTTGCCCTAGGCCAGTGTCTAGAAGAGACATTCCAATGGTTTCCACTAGAATTCTAATAGTTTCATACCTTAGGTTTAAGTCTTGAGTAATTAAATCAGTTTAGTATTAGCACAAAAACAGGGATATTGGCCAGTGAAACAGAACTGAGAACCCTGATATAAAGCCATCCTCGTATAGCCATCTAATCTTTGACAAAGCAGACAAAAACATTCACTGGGGAAAAGAATCCTTATTCAATAAATGGTGCTGGGAAAACTGGATGGCCACATGTAGAAGGCTAAAGCAGGATCCACACCTTTCACCTCTCACAAAAATCAACTCACACTGGGTAACAGACTCCCCTTCATTTTTGAAATTCAAGATTCCTGAGCATAGCAATCTTACTTACGGCTGACAAGTTTTTTCCTTTCAGGATTTTGAATATCTCATCCTACTACCTTCTGGCCTATGTTTTTGTGGAAAAATCCAGTGAACTTCTTATGGGTGGGTCACTTGTACATAACCAGTTGCTTTCACCTTCCCACTTTTAAAAAAAATTACGTAACTTTTTCCCCCCATTGCACTTTTCATCAACTAAAATTAAGTCCCTCCTGTGCCTCCATTGAAAGCTCCGTGACAGCAGGGCTCTTGTCCTCATGTTTCCCTGGGGTTCTCCCCCAGGACCCAGCACCCAGCACGTGGCAGGGCACAAAGTGGTAGCTCCAGAAACATTTGTGGGAAAACTGAAGGCACTGTGAGTGTAGAATTTGTGGACCTCACTTTTCTATAGTGGGCATCTCTTTTGGACATTTTGGGCAATTTAAGTCTTTTATTTTTATTAGCACTCCTTTATTTTTCATCATTCATTTGGTAGTGCTAATTTAAATTTCTACTTATGTATTTATACATTCATTTATTTTATTTACTTATTCTTTAGGATGTCATGGGAAAGTCTGGATTTGTAGGAGGGGATCTTCGCAGTAGAGAAAACCTCCTCTGAGCAAAGCTGCTTGGCTCTATTGAGTTCTCCTCCATTTGCTATGACAAGTGTCCTCTTATCCTTAATTTTTGTCAATTTGATTATAATGTGCCTAAGGTATAGATCTCTTCTGATTTATACTATTTGGTCTTCTTTGGGCTTCCTAGACCTGGATTTTTATTTTCTTCCTCAGACTTGGAAAGTTTTCTGCCATTGTTTCTTTGAAAGTATTTTCTCTACCTTTTCCATCTCTTCTCCTTCTGATATGACAATAACACATACATTGCCCCATTTGATGGTATCTCATAAGACCCTTAAGCCATCTTCACTCTTTTCCATTCTTTATTTTTGCTCCTCCAATTGGATGATTTCCAGTGACCTGTCTTCAAGTCCTTCCTGGATCTTTATTCTGCTTGATCTAGTCTGCTGTTTAAACACTACTGGAGTTTTCAGTTTAGTTATTGTACTCTTTTTTTTTTTTTTTTTAGTAGAGACAGGGTCTCACTCTTGCTCAGGCTAGTCTCAAACTCCCGACCTCAAGCAATCCTCCCGCCTCGACCTCCCAGAGTGCTAGGATTACATGCATGAGCCACCATGCTCGGCCTAGTTATTGTATTCTTCAGCTCTATGATTTTAATTTTTTATACTATCTCTGTTGAAATAGTCAGTTTGTTCATGCATTGTTCTCCTGACCTCAGTGAACATCTTTCTAGCCATTCTTTTTTAGTACCTTGTGGGGCAAATCACTTATCTCCATTTCAGTAGGGCTAGTTTCTGGACATTTATCTTATTTCTCTATTTGAAATGTAATTCCCTGTTTCTTCATTTTCCTTTACTCTCTGTTGCTTTCTGCACATTAGATAATACAACAGTATCTCATAGTCCTCAAACTGGCTTCATGTAGGAGAAGGACCACAACAATGAGTCTGGCCAGAGACTCAAATCTTTGTGTCTATTCAAATGTCTGTTTTTGTTTTTTATTGCTCCCAGGATATTAGGATGTACTAAGTTCTGTTGATACCTCAAGACACTTAAGAGAGAATCCAGGCCTTCTAGATATAGCTGAAAAGGCTGAAGTGTTAGATGTGTGTTCCAATTCCTTCTCCCATAGGGGTAAAGTTGAGAGCAGTTTATCTTCCACTATTCTCTATACTAAGCCAGGGAGAGAATCTATGGCAAATGCCTACTTTCCTCTCATCCTGGGAGGAAAGCCACTGAAAGTGGGCCCACAAAATGTCCAATTCTTTGTTTTGTGTGGTCTAGGAAAACTCAAGAAATTCACAGCCCCCATCAACTGCCAGAGCTAAGTGGTTAAGGAGGCCAAACCTTGGCTGGGAGCTTTAGAAGTTGTGGTATTCAATGTGTGGACAAACTCCATCCAAGTGGAATCTACAGACCTAGCTTTATCACTGGAACACGCCAGGGTAAAAGGTTTGGTTAGTGCCCAAACTCCCATTCAGGTTCCCAAAGATCTACTGTTTGCCCTGTTGGCTCCCAGATGCAAGCTAGATAGGAGCCCAATCCTCAAGGAGCCATTGGAAGAGTATGGAGACAAACCCTTTCCAGAAAGAAACTTGGGGGTGTATATGTTTTAACTACTCCTCTGCACTGATCCTGGGAGGTATAACCCCTGGAAATGTTTGTTTATTTAAAAGCACCTCTTTGTTCTGTTACTATGGCTGATATGTCCTATAATTTTATATGAAGCATCTACTGTTTTGTGTAATTACTTTGAGATTCATTCATGTTGTTGCATTATCAATAGTTTATTACTTTTTATTAGTGAGTTATTTTACATTTGTATGGATATATCAGTTTGTTTATCCGTCTTCCTGTTGGTGAAGGTCTGAGTTGCTTCTAATTTTTGGCTATTATAAATAAAGCTGCTATGAACAAGAAGAAAGCAAACAAAGCAAAATAAAACAAACTAATCCAGAGCTATAGTAACAGAGGGCTAAGAGCTGTTGGTCACATTTGTTATATGATTGTTTAATCATTCTGAATTATACTTATACCTACATATGTAAAAATAAAACATTCTGCATTATGCTTATATCAATAACATGAAGTACAAGAAATGCCATTAATACAACTGAATTTGAACACAGTAGCTATAAAAGTTGTACAGCCACATACAATAACGCTTCATATAGCAAGGTAAAAAAAAAAAATAAAAGATTACAAATCTCACAAAAAAAGCAAAAGGAAAAAAAGTGTCAGGTTACTAAACAAACCATATACCATGTATATATGTATGTATACAAATAAGCCACAAATACATTCTAAACATTCTGGTAGCAAATATGAAGGAAAATACTAATTATTTATTGATGGCTAATCATTGACCTAACACACATCTTTAATCCTAATATATATTATCCCCCACACTGTAGATGAGGAGAGAAGTTAAGACAAGTTATAGAACTTACTCCAAAAATCACAGAGCAAGTAACTGATCCATAATGTGAATGCAAGTCAGTTTAAATCCAATGCCTATCCTCTCATAAGAAAGGCTCTCTCATATTGCCTTTCTAATAATAAATATTTATATTTGATTCATATTGCCTCTCTAATATTAAATACATACATTAGAATCTACAAGACATGCTAAAAATAAGTACATTTAATTTTAAAAAGACATACAAAGAGATGAGATTCCTATGATTAATTGGAATTATTTATTTCGGATGTATGTAAAATATTTGTGTTAGCTACAATATGAAGCTTAATGAGAAGTTATCTATTTAAGGAGAACAAAAAGAATAGTGCAAATAGTTAGGCCCACAGGTGACACCCAAATACTAAAAGACTGAAGAGACGGTAAAGGAAAACAAATGCACATATAAAGTTTTTTATATTAAATGTGTTCTCATTCTCTCTTTTCCTTTACATGTTTTCATAATAAGAACATAATTACAAACCACTCAAATTAATGTTCTTTGTGATTTAAAACAATATCCACCACCATCAGAAATCACATCAGCAGTATGCTAAATTTTCTTTGGAAATGTAAGGTGACTTAAGTAGAAGGAATAATAAAAGCAGATTCGTTTTCTTGTTTCTTGAATTAGAGAATCACAGGAAAATTAATAGTTATTCGTTAGGTTTTTTTTAATTTTGAAATTAAGGTCATCAACAAGGTTACAAGTGACAGGATTCCTTCTTCAGGAGGGTACAAGAGAAGGAAATGCTAACAGTTTTCTTCCTTTAATAAACTCAATAAATAATTTTGAAATGCTGTCTCTGCATAAACAATACACATTGGGGTAGGTAAATTATAGTCCATGTGCCAAATCCTGCCTACTGTTTATAATAATATCTGGTTTATATGACTGAAAAAAAATCAAAAGAATAATTATTTCACCGCATGTGAAAAATTACTTGAAATTCAAATTTCAGTGCCAATAAGTAAAGTTTTATTAGAATGTAGTTGCTCATTCAATTACACATTGTCTATAGCTGCATTTGTGCTACGACAGCAGAGCCAAGCAATTAAAATAGAAACCACAGGGCTGTAAAGACTATCTGTCCCTTTACAGAAAAACTTGGTCAACTCCTGTTATAGATTATGAGGATTAGGTAACACAAATTAAAAATTATTTTAAAATCAGATAAAATTCAGAATGTAATCTTAACCTGATTCAAGGAGAAATGAAAAGATCTTATGTAAAGAGATATAACTAAATGAAAATTTACATATACATTCAGAACTGATTAAAACACTAGAAAATAGTATATATCACAAATAAATATTTACCTGAACCATTAGGCTTGGCCATTTCCTAACAATGCTATTTCTAAAATAGATTCAACTAAGTGCACACAATTAGTCACTCTCTTGGATATAAGTAAGGTATTTCTTCTCTTTGATTTATAAAGATCATTTGTATCAGTAATAAAAAAATTACAGGCCGGGCGTGGTGGCTCACGCCTTTAATCCCAGCACTCTGGGAGGCTGAGGCAGTTGGATTGCTCGAGGTCAGGAGTTCAAAACCAACCTGAGCAAGAGTGAGACCCCATCTCTACTAAAAATAGAAAGAAATTAATTGGCCAACTAAAAAATATATTTATTTATTTATTTATTTATTTATTTTATGGTGGCACATGCCTGTAGTCCCAGCTACTCAGGAGGCTGAGGCAGGAGGATCACCTGAGCCCAGGAGTTTGAGGTTGCTGTGAGCTAGGCTGACACCACCACACTCTAGCCTGGGCAACAGAGCGAGACTCTGTCTCAAAAAAAAAAAAAAATTATATAGTAGGGTGCCAATAAAAATAAAATGTTTTCATAATACTCACCTTTGGAAGGGCAGGCTTGGATTTGAAGTTCTTGTTTCTCCTAAAGAGATAAATCATCCATTAAAAAAAAAAAAAGCTACTGTAGAGAGGAATGATTTCAAGGTCTCTACTGAAACAGATTATATACTCATATCTAAGAATGTAGGTCCTCTATATGAAAACACTATCTGATTCAACCAAGCAGGCACCTTTGGGAAGTAAGGGTAAGCAAGAAAAAGGAAAGGGGGGAAACGATACTTGCCCTATAATTTATTAACAGTTACAAGCAGACCTAGGCCTGATGATTAGTAGCGTAATATTGTATTCTAAGCTACAGGTTCATTTTCTTGGGTGTTAATATGGGCTCGGCTTTCTTATACCTACAGAAGACTAATTTCTGTCATTTCAAGATTTTAAATGAGATGACTCAATTTCACAAATTTTTAAAAATGTACTTGCCGATGAAATATAATCTTCCATTTTTGATAATTAGAAATTCTTCCCTTCAATTTTTTTTCTTATATAAAACTCAATAGCACACTTAAATCAAGTCTTTTTTATTTTATTTTTCTTTTTTTTATGGCTTCAGAAAAAGAGAATAAAGCCCAATCCTTATAAATATGGGCTGGAAAGTCAAAAGACCTGGGGTAGAATCTAAGGTCTACCACCTACTACTCTTTAAGCCTTGGTTTCATTATGTAATAATATGAGGATGACAATACCACCTGCCACTTACAGCTGTTGTGAGGCTTAAATGAGTTAACATACATTTCTGCAGTAAAGCAAGACAAAAATTGAGCTTATTAATATTATTAAGTGATGATTTAGACAGGGATTAAGGAATGCAATTCAATCACACTTCTAGCTAGTGTTAAAAAAAATATGCTTGGGAAGTGTCTGAAACATGTTAATGCTAATAACTAATAACTTCCTGGTCCATAAAGCACAGTCTATATCCTCAGACCAGTTCTAGCAAGATTAGACAGGTGTTATATACCACTACATATGGTCCCATTCACCGTTTATAGGGGAATTTCCTGCTCAATTTCTTAGGACTGCCAGAATTGAAAAACAATTGGAGTAAAAACTGGAAATCTGAAAAAGTACTAAAAGATTTTCTTTCTCCCAAAGTAGTGTCTGTCAAAGACCAATAAAGAATCATCTCCATAATAAATACATTCAACCATGATTCTCCTGGTACTATTGGGAGTGGGTGGTGGGGGAAATCAACAAAAACACCAGCAGGAGTTCCATTGCTCTACTAACCTAAATACTTTTGAGTATTATTTCAGTCAAAATTCTACACATGAAAATAACACTTCACTATCTCTCATCTTAATTTTCTTCAGCCAGAAATTGTAAACTAATCATAAAAAAGCAATCCACATTATTGATCAATACTGACGTGAGAATTCCATGGGCTCTCTCCAGGAGTTTGCTGCTAGCTGAATTTGCGAATATCCCATCTTTATCAAGCAAGGAGGTGGTACTTGATAGTCTGCTCTGGCGAATCCCAGTTCTGCCATTCCAGGGAATATCAAATGTATCACTGTGAAAAATACAGTATAAATTTGCTTTAGTTAATCAAGAAATCTCTAATTTATATTATATTGCTTGAAAAAGTAAAATAAAACTTTTAATACCAAAGTTAAAATTTAGAAAAAAAATGCTAAACCAGCAAAAACTCATTTTATCAGAATGATAACCAATCAACTGGGACTACCCTTTTACTTATTCAAAATAAAAAATTTCTAAGGATTTTGGCATATTTACATATAACTGTGCATGTCATGTAGATGAAATCTTCAAATGTTATCATTCAATAATCAATAAATAATGTATTAAAGTATAATAGCTTTTCTCTTTGTTAGATTTTAGAACTTGCAAATGCTACTGCATGAATTTGTAATCCAAATAGGTTATACCATCCTATAAGATTTCTAACTTCCTCCTAAAAGGTCTCTTGCACACACACACTCACTACTCACATACCTACCAAAGTTACCAAGCTCCTATTATGGGTTAAGCACTATTCTAGGCACCAGAGACACAGGAATGAACAAAACAGATACAATTATTCAGAGTTAATGGAGGGTTTTCCAGGCAAAGACTGTAGAGTCCAACAACAAATAAACAGATAAAGAAAATGTGGTATATATACACAATGGAATATTATTCAATCATAAAAAATAAAATTCTGTCATTTGTGACAACATAGACAAATCTAGAGGACCATTATGTTAAGTGAAATAACTCATACACAGAAAGACAAATATCGCAGGATCCCACTCACATGTAAAATCTAAAACTGCTGGTCTCATAGAAGTAGTGAATAAAACAGTGGTTACCACAGACTAGGGTATGGGAACAGGATAGTCAACAACTACAACAGTAAATTTTTTACAGTGATACATAGTTAAATAGTAGGAATAAGTTCTGGTCTTCCACTGCAAAGTGGGGTGACTACAGTTAACATTAACAAAAAGGTATTGTATAACTGGGTACAGTAGCTCATGCCTGCAACCCCAGCACCTTTGGAGGCCCAGGCAGGAGGACTGCTTGAGGTCAGAAGTTCAAGACCAGCCTGAGCAAGAGTGAGACCAAAACCCCACTGAATCACATACTTGAAATGGGTCAAATTTTGGGGTATGTAAATTATGTCTCAGTGAATCTGCTTAAAACAAGGGCTCAGGAATCAGCAATGCTGGAGCTAAAATACAATATAACAATGGCTTTAGGGCCGGGCATGGTGGCTCACACCTGTAATCCTAGCACTCTGGGAGGCCGAAGTGGGCGGATGGCTTGAGGTCAGGAGTTCGAAAACAATGGCTTTAAAATTCTGTCAAATGGTGGTAATGTTCACCAGGGATTCAGGGGAGGGGGGGACGACCCAATCTTAGGGATGTGGCAAGCATTTGAGGGGAAGGGCATAACTCGAACCCTTCTTAGGGAGAGGCAAAGATATACAATGTAACCAAAATGTCAAAAACAAACAAACAAAAAAGAAAAAAAAAAAACTTTTCATCTGGTAGTGGGCAGGTGGGAGAGGGGAGTAGGAGAAGGGTGTGTACTTACATAATATGTGCAGTGCGTACCACCAAGGTATTGGACACGCTTGAATCTCTGGCACATTGGGGGGAAGGAGGAAGGCAGGGGCAATATATATAACCCTAACAATATTTGTACCCCCATAATATGATGAAATAAAAGGAAGAAAAAAAAATTCTGAAGAAAAATTATTTCCAACCAAGAGTTCTAAATATAGCTGAATTATTAATCACATGTGAGGGCAGAATAAACACATATTTAGATATGGAAGAACCAAAATATTTTCTTCCTATATAAAGTTTCTCAGAGAGTTACTGGATGAAATACTCTATAAGAGTAACAAAGTAAAACTAAAAGAGGAAGAAATAGTATAGAAAATAGTTGATGCAAAATAGAAGAATGATAACAAAAATACCCAATATAAAGATAAAGAAAACGATCAATATGACAGCTATGCAGTAGATCTAGAGAATAAATCTTTCAGGTTGGTACAGATAAAAAAAAAAAAAAAAAAAAAAGCCAGTAGAGCTTTCTATAAGAAGATGAAATTGATTCAAGAGGCATCTGTAAGTAACGAGTGAATTTCCAATAATTATAAAGATCAGCCTGAGGATGAAATAGTGACAGGCACATAGAAAATTTTAGAAGAAAATCTAAATGAATATATGACTTGGGACAAGAGAAAAATTGCTTAAATAAGTTATAAAGTGGACAAACCACAGAGAAAAAATGAATATATTTAATTATATTAAGTGTAAGAATTTCTGTTCATTAAAGAAATTGAATTATAAGCAACAAATGGGGAGAAAGTATTTGTAACATATAACTGAAATGGAACTAGTACACAAAATTGATGAAGAGCATTTTTTAAAACTATGGGTATATATATACTGGTATAACCATTTTGAAAAGCAATTTTGGATTATTTTACAAAACTAACACATACATATGTTATTGAACTAGCAATTTCGCAACTAAGTATATATCCTAAAGGTTTAATAATAAGTAAACTAGAATACTATATGAGCATGTTTAAAGGAGCACCATTTGTAATAGTAAAAACGCCAGTAAACATGCACATACCCAATGACATGAGAACGGACAAATCGACTGTGGTGTACTAATGACAAGTAATTTTTATTGCAATAAAATATACATAACATAAAATTTACTATTTTAATAATTTTAAGTGTATAATTCAGTGCCATTAAGTAAATTCACAATGCTGTACAAATATCTCCAATATCTATCTCTAGGACTTTTTCATGTCAGAATGAACCTCTGTACTCATTAAGCAATAAACACCTAAATACCACGAACTTGTTCTGCACCATTCTTTTTATTTTATGGTAAAATGTATCTAACATAAAGTTTATCAGTTAAACTACTTTCAAGTGTATAATTCAAGAGCATTAAGTACATTTTACACTGTTGTGAAACCATCAAAACTATCTCTAGGCCCCACCGACCACCTGAGGCACTAGAGTGCCTCTCCAGAGGAACAAGAACTGGATACAAGACCCAAAAGCAACAGTATAGCCTGTTCCTCCAAGCAAGTGCCACCTAATGACAGGGAGGACATTCTGTACACAATTTCCACAGTACCTACTAACTCATCATACAGGCTGTGATCGAATTTCGCCCACAAATACCACCTACCGGCTCAGTGACTAAACAGGGAGTGTCAATACCCAAACAAAAACCTAAAGGAAAGAAGCAAAAACTGACCCAGATGGGAAGAAATCAGCGAAGGAACTCCAGAAATATGAAGAACCAAACGGAAACCACACCCCCAAAGAGGAGCACCAGCCCCTTAGAAACGGACACCAACCAAAATCAGGCAACCAAAATAACAGAAGAGGAATTTTGAATGTGGATCATAAGAAAATTCAACACCCTGCAAGAACAACTGGATAACCAACACAAAGAACACACAAAAAGACTCCAGGATCTGGAACAAAAATTCACTAAAGAAATTGAAACAATAAAGAAAAGTCTAACCAAACTCCTGGAAATGAAGAATCAATTCAGGAAACTACAAAACACAGTGGAAAGCCTCAAGAACAGGGTAGATCAAACAGAAGAAAGAATCTCAGAGACTGAAGATAACACCTTCCAATTAAATAAATCAGTCACAGAGATAGAGCAGAGGAACAAGAGAAAAGAGCAAAGCCTACAAGAGATGTGGGATTATGTGAAAAAACTTAATGTGAGGGTTATAGAGTTACCCGAAGAGGAAGACGAAAACACTCAAGGGTTGGACAAGCTATTCGAAGATATAATAGAGGAAAATTTCCCAGGCCTTGCTAAAAATCTCGACATACAAGTTCAAGAAACTCAGAGGACCCCTGGGAGAGTCAATGCAAACAGGAAGACGTCACGACATGCAGTGATCAGACTGACCAAAATATCAACTAAAGAGGGCCTTCTAAGAGCTGTAAGGCGAAAGAAGCAAGTTACATACAAAGGAAAGTCAATCCGAATAACGCCAGACTTCTCTACTGAAACTTTACAGGCAAGGAGAGACTGGGGCTCCACTCTCACTCCTATGAAACAGAAAAGTGCCCAGACTAGAATCTTATTCCCTGCAAAACTAAGTTTTATATACGAAGGAGAAACCAAGACATTCTCAGATAAGCAAAGACTGAGGGAATTCACCAAGAAAAGACAAGCCCTTCAAAACAATGTTACCCCACAGATCAACACAATACACACTCATGAATGTAAATCTACTCAAAAGTTAAAGATCAAAGCCCTGAAACCAGGCCGGGCGCGGTGACTCAAGCCTGTAATCCTAGCTCTCTGGGAGGCCGAGGTGGGCGGATCCTTTGAGCTCAGGAGTTCGAGACCAGCCTGAGCAAGAGCGAGACCCCATCTCTACTATAAATACAAAGAAATTAATTGGCCAACTAATGTATATAGAAAAAATTAGCCGGGCATGGTGGCGCATGCCTGTAGTCCCAGCTACTTGGGAGGCTGAGGCAGAAGGATTGCTTGAGCCCAGGAGTTTGAGGTTGCTGTGAGCTAGGCTGACGCCACGGCACTCACTCTAGCCTGGGCAACAAAGCGAGATTCTGTCTCAAAAAA
>VSMD01085391.1:0-45213 GCA_008750895.1 Mirza zaza
GAGAGGAGAGGAGAGGAGAGGAGAGGAGAGGAGAGGAGAGGAGAGGAGAGGAGAGGAGAGGAGAGGAGAGGAGAGGGGAAAGGAAAGGACAGAGGAAAGGAGAGGAAAGGACAGAGGACAGGACAGAGGACAGGAAGGGAAAGGGAAAGGGAAAGGAAAGGAATAAAATAAGGCCCAAATTCCACCATCCAGCATATTATTATGGCTTTTCATATTTCTCTATGCATATAAACATATATCTAATATATATAATTTTGCATAAATTATATTATACTATGTATGCTGTTCTATAAACCTGCCTTCTTCCTACTCTAGAATGCATTGTGGACATCTTTCTACATTGCAATTGCATGTACACCTGACTAAGGCCATATGCAATAACTAGGCATCTCGTACATAAACTTAAGATACCTCTTATAATATTCTAGCTTAAAGAGTTTTAAAATTCTTTTTCATACTGAACAAATTAGATAACTTATTGGCTGTAATACACTGTAATAACTGATACACAACATAGGATAGCTTTTCCTTAAAACCCAAACTCTTCTTACACCACAGGATTGAATTAACCTCACTCCAGATGCTTTCTTCTTTGATATTTGATGCATTTTTTTTTTAAAGCTAGAATAGTCTAAAACAAGGTAAGCAAACTATGGTCTGCCACCTTTTTTTGTAAGTCAAGTTTTATGGAACAAAGCCACACCATTTGTTTACAAATCTATGGCTTCTTTTGCACTATAATGGATTTGAGTACTTGTAATCCTATGTCTTGAAAAGCCTAAAATATTTATTAACTGGCCCCTTCCTAGAAAAAGTTTACTGACCCCTGGCCTAAAAGATAATCTGCTGAAAGATGTAATGAATTTAGACAAAGATAAAAGTCCCTGTGTTATCAAGTCACACCACTGTCTCATAGCGACTGTTACCATAGGCATAAGTGATTCAATTTTTATGGTTTCAGTTCTCATAAACAACTTACTTCATATACTTTGTTCCAGTTTTCTGTCTCCAATTTGTGTTGACTCTGTTTAAGTTGGTTTAAACTTGGCTTAATAAGAGAATTTCCTACTGCTTCCTTTGTCCAGTCATCTACCAGCTTGTGTAAATCATCTGTGAACATCCCTTTTTTAGTGGCTGGAGATTGCTGGCATGATGTTGCATTACTCTCCACGCACAGTGGATCTATAAGAAAAAAACAGGGAAACCATGAAAAGGAATTATAACTGATAAATCAATAACTCTTCTTTGGCCAACAATGCAGTTAAGATAACCACACATGGGATACATATTAGGGTGACCAGACATTCTAGTTTACCTGGGATGTTCCTGGTTTAAAACTAGTGTCCTAGAGTTACTCACACTCAGTATTCCCTTTTAACCTCAAAAGTTTCCTCTTGTTTAGACAGCAAATTATATGGTTACCTTAGGTATGAATCAAGTATAATAAATAGGATCTCCCAAAATTAGTATAAACTCAAATATTTTCATCAGCTTCCTCAGACAGATGCTTAGAAGCATTAAAAAAAAGAATCAGAGAACGTTAATAAAGGAAAGAACCTTAGAGGTCTGTTGAGAAATATGATTAAGGAATTAATGAAATGTGGCTCATAAGATCATTATTTTATTGTATAACCCAATATTACTATATTAAAGACAGAAACAGGAGTTTGCAGGGTTTTGCCCTGAAGGAATGTATGGACTCTATGGTTCACTTATTAGAGGCTGCTATCATGGGAGAGCTCTCATGGGGATGTTTTCCAGGAAGGCTACTCGGTATCTCAAAATCTGTGAGCTTCCCTGTGTCTTGAAAGACAAGGCAAATATGGCCCACAGGATGAGAGCCGGAGACAATAAGTGCACTTTGCCCAGAGATGCGCCCCGGTGGTTATAAACAATCTGTTTATTAGAGATGGGTTTCCTGCTCTCTCCTGTCTGTCTACCTTTAAGTCTACTATAACTAATCAAAGAAATATAGAGTCACTATACCTCTTTTGTTATACCTTTGTTAATTGACAACTACCACTTAGAATTTAGAAGTTAGCCCCTGAAAGACTTTGTACTTGTTTGTTCACCTAGATAGATTACAAGCCCCTTGAGAGGACTTTTGACCCTAACCCACTACCTGTATCCCCTAGCAACTGCATTCCCTGATATGCAAATATGTTACCCTAACAACTGTTAATTGATGTCTGTGATTATAAAACCCTGTATGAATCTAACCATATTGCTGGCGTTCATGGGGATACACCAGTCTCCTGAGTACCCCGCTGTGTTATATCTGATATTTTATATATACAAAACTATAAACTATACCTTAGTCTCTGTGTATTCTTTTATTTCTATCTCCTATCAATTTCCTTATCCTCTGTGGCAACCCCTATCTTATGGACTTGGCTCCGTGGGGAGAAGCAGCTGATCTCCTCACTGGCCTGCCTGAACTACTCCCCCGCAGAAGTCTAGTGCAAACCACTTGTTTTATAATGGGAAAACGCAGCCCAGAAAAAGTAAATTGCCATGCCCAGGTTCTTCCAACTAGTTACAGACCTGAAACTCTAAAGTCTAGACAAAGACTCTCTCTCTTTTCAATATTATTATACTTACTTTCAACAAGATTCAGAAAACTAGAATCTCATTTTATTCTTTTACCAATATTTCTGTTTATGATTTTTAAAAAGAATGTGTATTTACAATAGCAGAAATGAGGATGCAGATGGTTTGATAGCCTCACGAGTTCTGGAGCATAAAATGTTCAAATAAATTAGTCAATTACAGATGACTTTTTTTTTTTTGAGACAGAGTCTCACTCTGTTGCCCCAGGCTAAAGTGCCATGGTGACAGCCTAGCTCACAGCAACCTCAAACTCCTGGGCTCAAGCAATCCATCTGCCTAAGCCTCCCAAGTAGCTGGGACTACAGGCATGTGCCACCATGCCCGGCTAATTTTTTTCATATGTATTAGTTGGCCAATTAATTTCTTTCTATTTATAGTAGAGACGGGTTCTCGCTCTTGCTCAGGCTGGTTTCGAACTCCTGACCTCGAGCAATCCACCTGCCTCAGCCTCCCAGAGTGCTAGGATTACAGGCGTGACAGATGACTCTTATTAGTGGAAAGTTTCCTGAACATCACGCCAAGTCTTTAAATGATAATTTAGTACTATTATTCATGCTTATGAAATCATTCTTATAGAAAATATTCATAGGGTTCTGATTCCTCTGATTGAATTATAAGCCAGAAACTTACACAATAGCTCTAAAACCAATTTTAAATATAGTTGTGACATTTAAGCACAGTATTTCCAGGGATTTAATTGAACAAATATGTGAAACTTTCTTGTATGTTTGTTATGGTACTTTTTTTAATCATGAAAAAATATGGAAAATGCAAAAGATACTACTAGAATCCTCCATATTAACATTTTCAAAGTACTTTTCTTTATCTTCTTTGAAACTTAAAACAGGCCTGTAATACAGGGACAGCAAATATCATTGTATTTTATAAATAGTGAAACTGGGACCCAGAAGATAAACAACTGGGATTATATGCTAGGCCTAGAACCCAAGTATCCTGACTGTCAAGTCAGTGTGCTTTCCATTATACCATGCCAACTGATGTAATAAACTAGGAAATGGTTTAAAGCTGTTGTCCTGGAGTAATCTTGGATGAAGACATTACTTAATAAGGAGGAATATGATAATCTCATGACTGCTTATGCATAGTCTGTGATTCTCTATGAACCCTGCATTACTGAAAGCTTAGATTCAAGGAAATTAAATATTAAATAAAAAAATTAGTGAAAATTGCTTAAGAAGAGTTTAATGAGGGTCAGATGTGGTGGCTCACACCTATAATCCCAGCACTTTGGGAGGCCAAGGTGGGAGGACCATTTGAGGCCAGGAATTCAAGACCAGCCTGGGCAACACAGTGAGACCTCATCTCTACAAAAACTTTTTAAAAACTAGCTGGACATGGTGGCATGTGCCTGTAGTCACAGCTACTCAGGAAGCTGAGACAGGAGGATTGCTTGAGCCCAGGAGATCAGGCCATACTGCACTCCAGCCCAGATGACAGAGCAGGACCCTATCTCATTAAAAAAAAAAAAAAAGAGTTTAATGAATTAATCAGAACATTCACATATATGAGAGTTTTATAACAACGTTTATTACTAATGTGAGGCAACCATGATGTTTTAAAATGACATACCAACCTTGTTGCAATCCCTATTCTTCTAAGACCTAAAATCCTAAGACACACAAGTCAGCCTATAATAAAAATATTTTTTGTTATCCCTTTGCATATTCATCTAATTCTCTATCTACTCCAGGGAGGGAATAAAAAGCCCAATAAAGTTGGGGAAGTCTTAAGAGCTGAAGCCTTTATAGATTGTGTCCTTACCCTGGAAGAATGTCTGCAGGTAGTATTAAAAGGAGAAGATAGTCAGAAACATAAATATATTAGTGCTAGCAGTTTTGCCCACCCAACTTTGGAATATTTTTGTGCTCCATCCCTTCTGCTTCTAAAATATTTGTTGCAGAGAAGTAAGTATAAATGTCATTCATTTAAGAATATTTCTACACTAAGGGAAAATACAATGTTAGGACTTTTGTTATGCACAAATCTGGGGGAACAAGTTATCTTGTATACTCAATGGCAGTCAGTGATGACTGCTGCACTACTGGTACAACAGCTGACAACTGCAGGAAAAATTAATTAACAAACCAAAACAACTATTTAAATGAAACAGAGGCTGGGGCAATTCCACTCATAAGCAGGCAACAGAAAGATCTACACACACATACACGCACACACGAGTGCACGCATACACACGCATACCCCCAAAGTTACCAAGAGCAATGTGCTATATATGAGAAGGAAAAAAAATGTTATTCAGTGCTTAACTATACTTTGTATATGGTAGGGGTCATTTATTTATTGATTTTATCTAAAAGTTATTCATATCACACTGTAAAAGATCACTTAATTTAAAGTTCACAAAACAAAAAGTACCCGATCAATGTACATTAAAATAAGTACTTGGCAAATATGGTTTATAATAGGAAGTAATAACATTACTTATTAACTTCAAAGGTATTCTTTAATATTCATTTCTTATTGATGGAATGAATAAAACCAGAGTTCAGTCCTTGGTGCTCTTTTTTGTTCTTTCCCACCAAGGTGATGCCTATATTCAGATAGTTTCAGTGATCACTCCACCGCAAATGTTTCCATCTCATCTCAAATCTTGATTTTTCTCTTCAATCCCAATTTCACAACTAACTCCAAATGAGCTTTTCTGCTTGGATGTTAATAAATCATTCAATACATCCATGGTCCTGGCATGACAGTTTGCCTAAATGTCATATTTCTGTTAAAGATACAATATTTTCTCCAAACCACCTAGACTCAGATCCTTTGGATCTCCCCACAAACACACACATATCCAGTACATCGCTACACCATGGCAATTCATCCTGCATGATGTCTTTTGTCCATTTTCATTTCTAAAATTCTCTAAGCTCTTAATCATCTCATGTGGGGACCACTGCGATTGTAATGATCTAAATGGACTCCCTGGCTCTAACCAATGTATTCTTCACATTGCCACCAGACTGGTATCAGTGAAATGCTGTTTTCAGTATTTCCCTCCTCTACATACATACATACATAATTCCTTAACGCTAACAATAGTAGGGCTTCAGTTTGTTTAGGTGGCAAAGTCCTTGGAAATCATTGTCTTTGCAGAACAAAGCCATTATCTTATTATCCTTAAACAAACATATCACACTTATTGAGCTTAAATATATAATTGTGTGTTAGATCAGATACATTATTTTACACTAAACACTAGCATAACAAGCTATGGCAGCTGCCAAAGTTTGTTTCTCTTAAAAGTATGGAAGGAGCAAGGCATGGTGGCACATACCTGTAATCCCAGCTACTTGGGAGGCTGAGGCAGGAGGATGACATGAGCCCAGAAGTTCAAGGCTGCAGCCTGGGCAACATAACAAGACCCCATTTTAAAAAAAAAAAGAAAAAGTACAGAAAAAAACTTTCTAGTGTTTCCTCCATTTCACCCAACTGTTATATTGTCTGTCTCCAAAATAAATCTTGCATTTTGCCATTTGCATGCCTTAATATCATGCAATTACAATACTCATTCCCTTCCACTTAATCTATTTTAATACTGCCCATTTACCTACCCTTCAATACCAACTCAAATCCTAACTTCTGCATGAAGTATTCTCAGACCACTGTCACCATTCATTTCTTTCAACCCAGTGCAAACACAGTTTATGGTATTAGAAGCAATGCAGTATAATAGTTAAGAGCCAAGACTTTGGAGTCAGATTTGGATTTTCTCGCTTATTAAATGAGCTCCTAGGGAAGTTGCTAAACCTCACTAATTTCAGTCTCCTTACCTATAAAAGACAAACACTAATATTTACCTACCTTTCAGAATTGTTTTGAGGATTAAGACAATGTACGTAATGTGATTATGTTTTGGGATCTCCAAGACCACCCACACATTCAGTGATTTGCTAGAAGGTCTCACAGGACTCAACATATAGTTGTATTCATGGCCAAGGTTTATTACAGTGAAATAATATACATTAGGATCAGCAAAGGAAAAAGACAGGAGTCTAGAGAAATTTATGCATATACTTCTTTATGCACTCTCTCTATTGTGAGGGGGCACAGTTGAGCATGCTCATTTCTGGAGCAACAACAACAAAAATGCAGCAACAGGTATATGAGTTTCTGCCCTGGGAAGACCTTTAGAGATTTGGTGTCCAAGGTTTTCATTGGGTGCTGGTCCTAGAGGCACATAACAAAATTCCAGACTCTCAGAAGGAAAACAGATGTTCAGCATAAATCACATTATTTATACCAACAAACTAGGCAAAGTGAACTATTTACCAGTTAGGGAACAGAGGGAAACCAAGTTCCCACATACCAGCCAAGTAGTAACCTTGACCTTTCTAAAGATAGCAATAGTCTCATGCCTGTTATGTTAACTTTATTCTGTACAATTTACCACAGTGCTCATATTATAAGATAATTACACACATGCATTGTGGATACCATTACATTGCAATAACATTCATAAGCTCATGTTTCCCACAAAACAGGTATAGTTGTGGGTAGGGAAGGATGAGTGTGGATATCTCTATCTCTCTGTGTACATATACACACACACATACATATGTATGTGTCATGACAGTGCCTCTTAAAATGTATTCTATGAAAAATGGGTTCTCTGGTAAAATTATTTTGGGAAATGTTATATATTATTTCCTTTCTTGGAAATTCTCAATTCATATTAGCACAGTAAAGGAGTTAAGAGGTTATACAGTGAAGAAACCAGTTTTTATATGATCGAATCCCACATTTTGCATTTGACCATGCAATACTTATTAACTCCTTGCTGATAATTTGTGAAATACTGTGCTAAGGCCTACAAATGTGTCCACCAATCTTGGCTAAATGGGAAAAATATGAAATGCCAGCAATTATTGAAAGAGTGCCATTAGAACTACAAATAGGAAATCATCTGTTTCTGTGATAGGCAATAAAGTAACAAAACCACTAGAAATATGTGTGGAGCACCCTATCTTTGCAAACGTGGCCCCATGAGTAATAAAAAGAAAGAGAAAATTCAGTTTCTACTTAAGAAGACAATATCATTTTTATATTATGTCTAGTTTGGAAATGATCTAAACACTTTTTTTTTTTTGAGATGGAGTCTCACTTGTTGCCTGGGCTAGAGTGCCGTGGCGTCAGCCTAGCTCACAGCAAACTCCTGGGCTCAAGCGATCCTCCTGCCTCAGCCTCCCAAGTAGCTGGGACTACAGGCATGTACCACCATGCCCGGCTAATTTTTTCTATATATTTTTTTAGTTGGCCAAGTAATTTCTTTCTATTTTTTAGTAGAGACGGCGTCTCGCTCTTCCTCAGGCTGGTTTCGAACTCCTGACTTTGAGCGATACACCCACCTTCGCCTCCCAGAGTGACAGGATTACAGGCGTGAGTCACCGTGCCCGGCCCTAAACATTTTAATAATACGTTAATTTAACAGAAGTATAATAGTCAGATACTCTCCTTCCTATCTACTAAATAATACTTTCTGGCTCCCAGCATAACACAGTGAGGAGGTTAATAAATCTGCTCCCTCAAAAAGAGTCATAAAATTGGACAAATTTCAAAAACAACCATTTTAGCACTCCAGAATTTGCCCAGAGACATACCACAAAATTAGAAGCATTTATTGATGAAAATTACTGGGCCAGGTGCAGTGGCTCATGCCTGTAATCCTAGCACTTTGGGAAGCTGAGGTAGGAGAATTGCTTAAGGCCAGAAGTTCAAGACTAGCCTGGACAACATAGCAAGACTCCCATCTCTAAAAAAAAAACTTTAAAAATTAGCTGGGTGTGGTGGTACCTGCCTGTAGTCCTGCTACTTGAGAGGTTGAGGATGGAGGATTGCTTGAGCCCAGGAGTTCAAGGCTGCAGTGAGCTATGATCACACCACTGCACCTGAGCCCAGGTGACAGAGCAAGACCCTATCTCTTGTGAGAGGGAGAGGGGGAGAGAAGGGGGGAGAGGGGGAGAGAGGAGGGGGGAGAGAGGAAGAAAACTACTGAACTTTAGGTAAACACCATGCAATATGTGGTGTTTTGCACAGAGCTGTTCCCATCACCCCCATCCAGCTCTGTTGCCCAACAATTCTACTGAAGTAGGGCAGGCTAAGGAAACAATAAGTTTTGTTGCTGCTGCTGCTGCTACCATAGAGGAATCACTTTATTTGGAACTTTAGAGGCAGGAATTCCATCAGCCTGAGGTTAATAGAAAGCTCTAGGAAGTAAGACAGCAACAGGAAGGTTGATAAATTCTCCACATATCTTAGGTTGACTGGATGGTTCTCTGACAATAATGAAGTACAAATTAGTTAAAAAAAAAATATGAGTAAAATCTCCAAACACTTGGAAATCAAACAACACACTACCAAATAATCCATGGATCAATGAGGAAGTCTCAAGGGAAATTAGAAGACACTTGGAACTTTAAAAAATCATTTAGGGCCAGGCACGGTGACTCATGCCTGTAATCCTAGCACTCTGGGAGGGCCGAGGCAGGCAGATCGCTCAAGGTCAGGAGTTCGAAACCAGCCTGAGCAAGAGTGAGACCCCGTCTCTACTAAAAATAGAAACAAATTAATTGGCCAACTAAAAATATGTAGAAAAAATTAGCCGGGCATGGTGGCACATGCCTGTAGTCCCAGCTACTTGGGAGGCTGAGGCAGCAGGATCACTTGAACCCAGGAGTTTGAGGTTGCTGTGAGCTAGGCTGTCACCATGGCACTCTAGCCTGGGGCAACAGAGTGAGACTCTGTCTCAAAAAAAAAAGAAAAAAAAAAGGAAAAAAATCATTTAGAAGGTCAAAGAATCCCAGAATGGAATGTAGAATTTGACAAAAGAATCTACTGATATTGCAAATGTATGAAACAACCTCATTTAAGGGGATAGGGGAATAGATGAACTATATAACTTTGGAAATGAGTGGCACCTGTAATACTAAAAGAAACTGTACATAAGCACTGTATTCTAGTTGATAAAGGTGTTTTCCATTGGGGTATGAGTTAACAATTCTGAAACTACTATACTTGTATAATGAAATTGAACAATTAAGTAAATGGCAGGAGGATGGTTGAGAGTCAGGTTTCTCACTGCTAGAATAAGAGGTTACAGATAAGAAGAGATAGGTAGAATGATCCATGTGGTAATGGATTAGAGTTGGAGACATCAATATGAATGCAAATTTACCTTAGTATGGATACAGATGATTACATATAGAAATAGTCATGGTGTGTCTGTGTGTATACATATATGTAGTTACTTATCTATCAGGCAAGAGGGCCTAGAAGCAATGATACCCCAACCACTCAGATCTCTTCTCCCTCCCCCTCTCTCCCTCTCCCACTCTCCCCCTCCCCCTCCTCTCCTCTTTTCTTTCCCTCCCTCCCTCCCTTCCTTTCTTTCTTTCTTTCCTCCCTCTCTCTCTTTTTTTTTTGAGACAGAGTCTCACTCTGTTGGCCTGGGTGGAGTGCAATGGTGGTATCAGAGTTCACTGCAACCTCCAACTCCTAGGCTCAAGGGATCCTCCTTCCTCAGACTCCGCAGTAGCTGAGACTATAAGTGCACACCATGAGCCTGGCTAATTTTTCTATTTTTAGTAGAAAAGGGGTCTCACTCTTGCTCAGGCTGGCCTCAAACTCTTGAGCTCAAGCAGTCCTCCAGCCTTGGCCTCCCAGAGTTAGATTTTGGTTTCTAATACAATTTTCCAATAAAAGAAATCAGGGTTCCTTAGGGAAATGGCTGCTTCTAGGAAAATAAGATGATCCTGGAGGATATGTTATAGTGCCAGAAAGTAAGACA
Source organism: Mirza zaza (assembly GCA_008750895.1). Classification (NCBI taxonomy): domain Eukaryota; kingdom Metazoa; phylum Chordata; class Mammalia; order Primates; family Cheirogaleidae; genus Mirza; species Mirza zaza. The sequence goes on from VSMD01085391.1 coordinate 10,430, forward strand.
GTGTTCAAAACTAAAATTACCTTCCCAGTACTCCTCAAAATTGTCAAGGTCATCATAAATGAGGAATGGTTGGCAAACTGTTAAAGCCAAGGGGAGCCTAAGAAAACATAACCACTAAATATAATATGGTACCCACTATGGCATTCTGGGACAGAAAAAGGATTTAACGTGAAAACTAGGAAATCAAAATAAGTTATGTGCAAGGTGCGGTGGCTCACGCCTGTAATCCTAGCACTCTGGGAGGCCAAGGCGGGCGGGTAGCTCGAGGTCAGGAGTTGGAAACCAGCCTGAGCAAGAGCGAGACCCTGTCTCTACTATAAATAGAAACAAATTAATTGGCCAACTAATATATATATATAAAAAATTAGTCGAGCATGGTGGCGCATGCCTGTAGTCCCAGCTACTCGGGAGGCTGAGGCAGTAGGATCGCTTGAGGCCAGGAGTTTGAGGTTGCTGTGAGCTAGGCTGATGCCACGGCACTCACTCTAGCCTGGGCAACAAAGGGAGACTCTGTCTCAAAAAAAAAAAAAGGTATGGACTTTAATAATAATGTATCAAGGCCGGGTGCGGTGGCTCATGTCTGTAATCCTAGCACTCTGAGAGGCCGAGGCAGACGGATCGTTTGAGCTCAGGAGTTCAAGACCAGCCTGAGCAAGAGCGAGACCTAGTCTCTACTAAAAATAGAAAGAAATTAGCTGGACAACTAAAAATATATAGAAAAAATTAGCCGGGCATGGTGGCGCATGCCTGTAGTCCCAGCTACTCGGGAGGCTGAGGCAGGATTGCTTGAGCCTAGGAGTTTGAGATTGCTGTGAGCTAGGCTGACGCCACGGCACTCCAGCCTGTTTGAGACTCTGTCTCAAAAAAAAAAGATTGGTTAATTAGTTGTGACAAATGTATCATAAGACGTTAATAATATGGGAAACTGGGTGTGGGATACGTGGGAATTCACTGTACTGTCTTCACAATTTTTCTGTAAATCTAAAACTGTTCCTTTCTAAAAAACATTAAAAAATAAAACTGTTCACCCAAAATAAATCTTATTTTAAAAAAACAGGAGATGCAGCTACAGTGGTGCTTACAGGAAAATTTATAGTATTGAATAGTTATATTATAAAAAAAGAAAGATCTCAAATCAATAATCTGAGCTTCCACCTTAAGAAAAGAGAAAAAAATAAGCAAAATAAATATGAAGTATATAGAAGGCAAAAAATAAAAGATCAGAAATCAGTGAAATTTAAAACAGAAAAATAGAGAAAAGTCAACAAAAGCAAAAACTGGATTTTTGTAAAGATCTATAAAATTGATAAGCCTCTATCATGACTGACAAAAAAGACAGAAATTATAAACACCAGAAATGAAATATGTGATATCACTACAGATTCCCCAGATATTAAAAATAATGAACTCTAAACATAAAATTCAACAATGTAGATGAAATGGAACAAGTCTCCCAAACTACAAACTAGCCAAACTCATTGAACATGAAATAACATAACTTAAATAATCCTATAACTACTATTAAAGAATTTGTAGTTAAAAACCTCCCAAAAAGAAATCTCTGAGCCCAGATAGTTTCATTGGGAAATTTTGCAGACATTTAAAGAAGAATTAATAGCAATTCAACACAAACTCTAGAAAATAGAAAAGGAGGGAGGAGATAGACTTTTAAAAATTCAGAATTAGGGGTTGAGTGAACTTTCTTGTCTTTGAAAACAATAAAAATATGGGTAAAACAACTAAAACTAACCATTTGAAAACTCAATTACCCAAAGCCACAGAACAAAACTAAAATCATCTATGCAGGACAAACTACTGCAACTTCTGGTGTCTCTGAAATTTTAAGTTGGGGCAATTCCCATTCCCTCTTCCTCCCCAGCTCAGTGTAATGGTAGCCAAAAGCCAACAGCACTGCAGACAATGGAGAGATCAGACTTCTTTTTGAGCTCCCATAACAGCACCATCCCCAGTGCACAGTCAATATTATACAGCAACCTGGAAAGTTTTCGACTCTCCAGTGTGGTGAGTATAGGATTTCACTCAAAACTGCACTCAGCTGGCAGTGGAGGAACATACTGGGGTGGAGAGTAGGGGGCTACCTACAGGGCAATAATTAAACAATGAGAAAGTGCTGGCAACAACTCACCTGCCTAAGGCTGTGATTTCAGTTGGAGCAAACAAGAACCTAGTCTAGAATTAAAAGGGAATTCTGGGAGACCAAGATGACTATAGGAAACCTTGAAAATCTCTGACATATCCCTGGGAATATAAAAGTCTGGCATGCCCAGGAAAGACCTGAGAAGGGAGAAGGTACCAAGCACTCACTTCTGGTTGACCTTAAGTTCCTAGGCAAGCAGGAAGGAAAAAGTTGTCTGTCTGAAGTTTGAAGGTGTGCCTTCTCACAGAGATTCCCTTGGAAAAGATATCCAGGCAAGGCACTTAATGAAATCTTCTGACTGATCATTGGCTCACTACTAAATGGTACTGGCCCAGGTGTGAGTCTTAGGGAAAGCAGGCTTTTAAAAAACGGAAACAAGGCTGGGCACAGTGGTTGATGCCTATAATCATGCCTGTAGCACTTTGGGAGGCCAAGGCCAGAGGAATGCTAGAGGTCAGGAGTTCAAAACCAGGCTGGGCAACATAGCTAGACACCATCTCTACCAAAAATTTTAAAAAATTAGATGGCTATGGTGGTGCACACCTGTAGTGCCAGCTATTCAGGAGGCTGAGGCAGGAGGACCACTTGAGTCCAGGTGTGAGAGGTTTCAGTGAGCTATGATTGCACCACTGCATTCCAGCCCGGGAAACAGAGTGAGACCCTGTCTCTAGATAGATACATAGATAGATAAGATAAAAACAAAAATTTTAAAAAATCTAACAGGGGATTCAATGGCCATACACTATAGAGAATAGTAAATTTGTCTAGGAAAATCACTAAATAAATAAGTAGCAACAAGAAAAACAACAGGGGCCAACTACGTGGCTCAGGCCTGTAATCCTAGCACTCTGGAAGGCCGAGGCGGGTGGATCATTTGAGCTCAGGAGTTCGAGACTTGCCTGAGCAAGAGTGAGACCCTGTCTCTACTAAAATATAGAAAAAATTAGCAGGGCATGGTGGCGCATGCCTGTAGTCCCAGCTACTTGGGAGGCTGAGGCAAGAGGATCGCTTGAGCCCAGGAGTTTGAGGTTGCTGTGAGCTAGGCTGATGCCACAGCACTCTAACCCAGGCAACAGACTGAGACTCTGTCTCAAAAAAAAAGAAAGGGAGGGAGGGAAGGAAGGAAGGAGGGAGGGAGGGAGGGAGGGAGGGAGGAAGGAAGGGAGGAGGGAAGGAGGGAAGGGAAAAGAAAAATAACAATAACAAAACATGGCAACAACAAACCTTAAGGGGTAGAAGAATCTGTTATTAGAGTTGTTATATTATCTAAAATGTCCATATTCACCATAAAATTAGAGACATGCAAAGAAATGGTAAAGTATGACACATAAACAGAAAAAAAGGTGTGGGGGGCAACAAAGACATTGCAGAGAGGGCCTATATTTTGGACTTAGTAGATAAAGCCTTTAAATCAGCTATTATAAATACTGTTGACCCTTGAACAACACAGGTTTGAACTGCAAAGGTCCACTTATGTGTGGACTTTTTTCAACCAAACGTGGATTGAAAATACAGTATTCCCGGGATATAAAACCTGTGTATGTGGAGGACCAGCTTTTCATACATGAGTTCCTTAGAGCTGCCTGTGGGACTTGAGTATGTGTGGATTTGGGTATATACAGGGAGGTCATGGAACCAATCCTTTCATATGCCAAGGAAAAACTGTAAATTCAAGCTTAAGGAAGTGATGCTTACAAAAATTAAAGAAAACTGTGACAATGATGTCTCCCCAAATAGAGAATAGTGGTAAAAGTTATATTTAAAAAACAAAATAGAAATTCTAGAGCTGAAAAGTACAATTATTTGAAGTGAAAAATTCAATAGAGGAATCCAAAAAGAGATTTGGGTTGGCAAAGGAAACAATCAGCCAACAAGAAAATAGATTATTAGAGAAATCCACTCAGAAAGAAAAAAGAATGAAAATAAAAATGAACAGATCCTCAGAGACTGGTTGGACACCATCAAGCAGGACAAATATGCAAAATAGGAGTTCCAAAAGTAGAAAAGAAAGATAATGGGGCAGAAGAAAATTAGAATCAATAATGGCTCCAGACTTTCAAAATTGAACCACAAGTATTAAATCTACACATTCAAGAAGCTCAGTAAACTACAACTAGAATAACTGAGATCCATACCTAGGCAAACATAATCAATTGATGAAAGTAGAAGACATAAAGAAAATCTTGAAAGAAGACAAATAATAGACTTATCATGTATAAAGGATCTTTAATAAAATTAAGAGCTAACTTCTCATCAGAAACCATACACACCAGAAGACAATGAGATGACATTGTCAAAGTGCTAAAAGAGAAAGACTGTCAAGGAAGAACCCACCTAAAACCTCTTTCAAAAATAAAGAAGACCCACATACAACACTGCTGTAAACTCTTTGAAGGGATGACCTTCTCTTAACAGTAACGGACATCATACTCTGTATGATTGGAGATTATTATGTAGTTGGAGATTATTATGTAGTTGGAGATTATTATGTTTTAGGGAAATGAATAACAGTTTTTGGCAGATGAATTTTAATTTACAGAAAAAGAAAGAAGAGTGCCTTATGGAAGTATATAATAGAGTTACTAAACTGTGCACCATCTTTCTGAAGCCAACTGTTCAGTTGTAAGAGATCAAAGGTGGATAAAAGCAACTCTGTACCAGAGCAGATGTGGACAAGACAAATAATGCAATTAGATTTGGAAACAATCAGTTATAATGGCAAAGTAGCCAACGTTCCAGATTTACTTTTTTGTTATTTCAGGGACCTAATGTAAAATATCAAAAACAAAAATTTCGCTGTCAAACTGATTTGAAAAATGGAAGATGAGAACATGCAAAAGGAACTTTATGATTTCAGTGTTCATTCTCATAACTAGTTCTTCTTGATGACTGGAATACAAAGAATACTCTAAAATCTAAATTTCCATTGAACCAATTCCATTTTTAGAATAAGGCCTTTCCTGAATATGCCATGATATTGATTTCTGCTTTTGTGAAGATCAGAATGTAATCTTTATTATTTTATATTATTTCCTAAAATCCTGGAAAGTCTAAATCTAAATGGTTTAGATTTCTTTCACAAAAATGATTTTATCTTTTCACATTTTCAGGTGTCTTGTGGCATAAAATGGAACTTTACTAATAAACTTACTAAGCAAAATATTTTTGTTTTTCAATTCTGTACTTTTCATTAATTTTTCTATCAATTTTATGGTAGAAAAGGAAGCATCTATTTTCTTTGAGAGAAGAGTTTTAAATAGCTAGCTATTTTAGAGTTCCTATTGTAATAGGGTTCTACTTGTAAATAATTAAAGGAATTTAATTAGAAGACGGCTAGAAGAGGAGGTATTAAGAATAATAGATGTTTCTGTGGGGTAGAAGCTGTCACAGTGGTGACACACTTGAATTGGAAATCGCCAAAATTTTCTTCTTATTCCCTAGTAATCAAATAAAACACAGGCATGCTTTTTCATATCTTATGTTTTTATAAGTTGAATTATACTAGGCCCTTTAACAGCTTTTGATTCAATTTAAGCTACTTCTCTATGTCATGGCTTTTAAAAATATTTTATAAATGGAAAAAAACGAAAACATTTCTAATAAACAAAAACTGAAAATTCATAGCTAGCTGACCTGCCATACAAGAAATACTAAAGGGAGTCCTTCAGGATGAAATAAAGGAATGATAGATAGTAACTTGACATGAAGAAATAAAGCATACTGTTAAAGAGAACAACATAGGAAAATATAATATCCAGTATAAAGTACTTTGTGTTTATAACTCTTTTCCTATCTGATTTCAAAGAATTGCATAAAGCAATAATTGTAAAATTGTGTTGATGGGCTTAGAACATGTGAAGATATAATGTGTACAATAAGCTAATTATAATCCCCATGGCTACCACAAGAAAATATCTAAAAATTATAATAAAAGAAACAAGAGAATTTATATGTTATGCTAGAAAATATCTATTTTACACAAAAGGCAGGAATAAAGGAAGAAAGGAACAAAAATGTCATAAGACATATAGAAAACAATGAGCAAAATGGCAGGCATAAAGTCTACCTTATCTATAATTACATTAAATGGAAATGGTTATAATTAATCAAAAGACAAAGATTAGGCTGGGCACAGTGGCTCATGTTTGTAATCCTTGCACTTTGGGATGCCAAGGCAGGAGGATTGCTTGAGGCCAGGAGTTCAAGACCAGCCAGGACAATACAGTAAGACCCATCTCTAAAAAAAAAAAAAAAAAAAATTAGCTGTGCATGGTGACATGCACCTATAGTCTCAGCTACTGAGAAGGCTGAGGTGGGAGGATTGCTTGAGCCCAGGAATTCAAGGTTACTGTGAGCTACGATCACACTACTCCAGCTTGGGCAATAGAGCAAGACTCAGCCTCTAAAAAAAAGATGAAGAAGAAATAAAAGGCATAAAGATTAAAACCACTTCGGTAGGGCGCTCACCGGCCACGAAACCTTGCCCACAACTGGCACTCATAGTCCACACAATAGTTTGTGCCATGCATTGACGACAAATCCATTTTGCTCTTGTGTGATGAGGAAAGCTTTAAAGCACTGAAAGCTTCTTTTACTTTACAGGCAGCTTTACTTGTGATGTAAATCAGAACAGGTAACATATACATATATGTTTTCTTTTTTTTTTATTCCTTAATAAAAAGTCTTCAGTGGGACATATATGTTTTCATTACGTTATTTTTAAATGTTCACAATTCTATTTTGAAAAAATGAAAAATTAAATGAAAAATTTAAAAAGTCATATCACGGCTGTCAGCTAAAGTCAACGGTCGGCTGTGCACCTTCATATCATGGCTGTTGGCTAAAGTCGCTGTGCACGTTCATCTGTGGCTATCGACTATAGTCGACGCTGGTCCCGAAGTGGTTAAAAAGGAAGAAATAAAATTTTCCTATTCACAGATGACATGACTGCTCACTCAGAAAATCCCAAAGAATCTATAAGAAAACCCTTAAAACAAGTAAGTTTAACAAGATGTTAGGCTACAAGTTCAGTATATAAAAATTAATCTCTCTAGCAATGTATGATTGGAAACTTTCCCAAAATAAATCATTAGGCATAAATATAACAAAGCATGTTATTATAAAAGCATATCAGAGATGATATTAAAAAATGGAGAGACATCCTATGGTTATTGATTGGAAAACTCAACAGAGTAAAAATGTCAATTCTCCCCAAATTGACATATAATTTAACATAATTTTAATCAAAATCATAACAGGATTTTTTTTTAGATATAGTCAAGCTGATTCTAAAATTTATATGAAAAGGAAAGGAAAAGGAAATAGAATAGCTAAAACAATTATGAAAAGAACAAAGTTCCAGGGATCATAATACCTAATTTTAACAATACCAATATAAAAAGTTTCTATAAAGCTATAGTAATCCAGATAGTATGGTATTGGTGAAAGGACAGACATATAGATTAATTGGAACAGAATAAAGAGTTCAGAAATAGACCTGCACATATATGGCCAACTGATTTTTGACAAAGGTGCAAAAGCTATTCAAACAAGAAAGATGGTCTTTTGAACAAGTGGTGATATAAAATAATTGAATATCCATATGCAAAAAAACATCACACAAAACCTCATACTTTATACAAAAAGTAATTCAAAATGTGTCATAGATCTAAATGTAAAACATAAAACTAAAAAACTTTTAGAAGAAAACAGAGGAAAATCTTTGTGACCAGAGTTTAGGCAGAGTTCTTAGATATTACACCCAAATCATGATACATTAAAATGCATTTGATAAAGTGTACTTTATTAAAATCATAAACTTTTGCTCTGCTAATAACACTTTAAGAGAAAATGAAAAGACAAGCAATAGACTTGGACTGGAAGAATATATAAAATTTGCAAATTACATGTTCTACAAAGGGTTTTTATATAAAATATAGAAAAAAACTCTCAAAAATCAACCATATGAAAAATAACTCTAATTTTCTAAAATGACAAAAATTGTTACCTTTGAGGTAAACTGGGTGAAGGGTACACAGGATCTCTCTGTATTATTTCTTCAACTACATATAAACCTACAATTATCTCAATGAAAACTTCAATTAAATATAAAGCAGGTTATAAAAAAATGGCAAAAGACTTGAACAAACACTTTACCACTGAGGATATATGGATCACAAATAAGCACAAGAAAAAATACTTATCATCACTATCAATAGGGAAATGAAAAGTAAAACCACCATTTATACCACTACACAGCTATTAGATAGGTTTAAATAAAGAATACTGATAATACCAAGTACTGAAGAGCATCCAGAAAAACTGAAGTCTCATACATTGCTAATGGGAATGTAAGATGATACAGGCTGGGCGCGGTGGCTCACGCCTGTAATCCTAGCACTCTGGGAGGCCGAGGTGGGTGGATTGCTTGAGGTCAGGAGTTAGAAACCAGCCTGAGCAAGAGCGAGACCCCATCTCTACTAAAAATAGAAAGAAATTAATTGGCCAACTAAAAATATATAGAAAAAAAAGTTAGCCAGGCATGGTGGAGCACGCCTGTAGTCCCAGCTACTCGGGAGGCTGAGGCAGGAGGATCGCTTGAGCCCAGGAGTTTGAGGTTGCTGTGAGCTAGGCTGATGCCATGGCACTCAGCCTGGGCAACAGAGTGAGACTGTCTCACAAAAAAAAAAAANAAAAAAAAAAAAAAAAAAAAAAAAAAAAAAGATGATACAACCGCTTGGGAAAATAGCTTGGTAATTTCTTGAAACATTTAAATACACATACCATATGACTCAGCAATCTCATTTCTGGTTTTTTTGTTTGTTTTTGAGACAGAGTCTCGCTCTGTTGCCTGGGCTAGAGTGCCGTGGCGTCTGCCTAGCTCACAGCAACCTCAAACTCCTGGGCTCAAGTGATCCTCCTGCCTCAGCCTCCCGAGTAGCTGGGACTACAGGCGTGCGCCACCATGCCCGGCTAATTTTTTCTATTTTTAGTAAAGATGGGGGTCTCACTCTTGCTAGGCTGGTCTTGAACTCCTGAGCTCAAGCGATCCTCCTGCCTTCGCCTCCCCAAGTGCTAGGATTACAGGTGTGAGCCACCGCACCCAGCCTACAGCAGCTTTATTTACAAAACCCCTAACTAGAAACAACTCAAATATCCACCAACAGATGAATGGATAAAAAAAAACAACAAAAACTACTGTATATCCACACGATGGAATATTACTCAGCAATGTAAAGGAATAAACTATTATAACACAAAATAACTTGAGGAATCCCAAAGATGTTGTTCTGAGTCAAAGAAGTCAGTCTCAAAAGGCATGTTTTTACCATGATATCTTACTTGTTTGGCCATGGTTACTTAGAAATAGGTGGACATCTAACTGTAGAACAGCTGAATTATATAGGCCAGACCATGGACTTTGACCCATTGCCGGGCATAAAAAAGATGAGCAGAGACAGTAAATTTTCTCTCTGGAATGTGACAAAAGTCAGGTAAGCAGGGATCTGAAATGCTTTGGGATCACAACAAGCCAAAGTTATTTGAAAGCCAAAGTTCTGGGGAAGCAAAAACTATGTATAAAAATGCATTTTGGGACAAAACAGAATAAAGCATAAGTACTAATGGTACAGCGTTAGACTGAAGGTCCATGTGCTTCTGCTATTAAATCCCCAAAGCTGCCTTTGATGCAAGTTTACCCTTTAGTTCTATCTTTATGAGGATCATCCGAAGTATAATTCCTGTTCTCAAGGTCTGTATTAGTTGTGTAGTGTTGCTGTAACTAATTACCATAAACATAGTTGTTTCAAATAATACAAATTTATTATCTTAGAGTTCTACGGATAAAAGTCCATCATGGGTCTCATAGGCCTAAAATGAAAGTGTTAGCAGGACTGTGTTCCTTCTGGAGGCTGTAGTGGAGATCTGTTCCCTGGGCTTTCCAGGTTCTAGAAGCTGCTCGCATTCCATGGTTTGGCCCTCTTCCTCTACCTTCAAAGCCAGTAGTGTTGCACCTCTCTGACACTGTTTCCTTTGCCATATCACTTCTCTGATTCTCTCTTCTGTCTTCCCCTTCTTCTACCTTTATGCACCCTCATGATTATATTGGACCTACCTGGATAACCCAGGGTAATCTCCCTATTTTAAAGTTAGTAGATTAGTAATTTTAATTCCATCTGCAAACTTAATTCTCCTTTGCCATATAATCTAACATAGTAACAGGTTCCAGAGATTTACACATTGACATCTTTGAGGGGCCATTATTCTGCCTACCACAATATTGTTAAGATTTCACATATGTCCCTACAATACACCCTCAACCTCACTTTGACTATGCATATATAACCAAAGAGGCCTGACCTGATTAATAATTTCTTTTTTAGTTAAGTAGAAACTGTCTGTTTTTCAAAGTCAAAGAAGTACATTTTAATAATATTCTTATAAATAATAAATAATCTTCATATGGAGCACATTTTTAAGATTATCTTTTTTATCAACAAACTTCCCAACAAACTCTAAATGCCACACCAGTGTTTCCCATTGACTGATAACATTTCAAAAACTCTTCTGGGATTTTTTTTTCTTGAGACAGGGTCTTGTTCTGTTGCCTGAGCTAGAGGAATATAGTGGTGTCATAATAGCTCACTGCAACCTCAAACTTCTCGGCTCAAGCAATTCTCTTGCCTCAGCCTTCTGAATAGCTATGACTGCAGGTGCATGCCACCACACCTAGCTAATTTTTCTGTTTTTTATAGAGACAAGGTCTCCTCCTGTTCAGGCTGGTCTCGAACTCCTAGCCTCAAGCTATCTTTCCTGCCTCAGTCTCCCAAAGTGCTACGATTATAGGCATGACCCACCATGCCCAACCTATTTTGGGGACTGATACTGGGTTTCCAGCTGTTTGTTTTCCAAATGAAAACACAAAACACACTTGGCTGTTCTCCAAAATCTATCAGTTAGCCTCATTATTATGTCATAAAAGAACATTTAATACCAAAAAGGTAGAAAAGAATCTCAGAATAATGTGCACTCCTTTAAATTATTTTACCTTAATAAAAAAATTATATTATCATTATTTTTCCAATTTTGCTGATTCGTGAGGTTTTTAAAAATTCCTTTTATGATTGATTTACCTGTGGCAACTATGCCATTGTCCACATGCGTCAAGGACTGGGGGCGGCTGCGAAGTTTGCTTTTGAAAGATCTTGGTCGACGTGGTGATGCAGGTGGCAAAGGAATCTCCGAAGATTGGGTTTTGCTATCTTTAATTGACCGCAGGCGTTCATAGAGCTCCTGAAGCTCCTTATTCTGCTGAGTTTGAAGATTTACCACCTCCTGTATGTGTCTGAATGAAAATCATGCAGAAAGCATTTTAATGGCACTGGCTCCATAGAGATGTTCCAAGAAACTCTACACCGGTACAAGTTTAACAAGGAATTTAGATTAAGAATGAGAAAATACAGAGTATTTCACAATTTTAGGAAGGAAAATGCCTGCCTAAGCATAACATTAATCACTCATAAAGAAAAAGATGAATTAATTGATAAGAACAAGTTTCTAAAAACTCAGTATAGTGAAATGCAATAAATTTTAAGTCAAATAATAGTAATATTATCTTTTCCTTTATTATATGTTGAAAGTATAAACAGGAAGAAAATATCTTTAGCATTTAATAAAGAGATAATATTCAGAATATATAATTCCTAAAAATCAATAAGAAAAAAGAAACCACCTTATTTTTTTAAAAAGGCAAAGAATATGAAAAAGCAATTCCAAAGAAGAGGAAATAAAAATAGCCACTGAATATGAGATGATGTACAACTTCCCTATTAATCAGAAGAATAGGATTTTTAAAAAATATTTTTAAATTAAACTGATTGGAATAAAATTAAAGGATCAGTAATATCCAATCTAGTGTTGGTAAGGTGTGGAGAAACAGGCATTTTCATATATTTTTGTTTGGAGTACGAAATGGTATACCTACATTGGAAGACAATTTTAGTAGTACTAATCAATTTAAAATGGACACACCTTTTATTAGTAATTCCACTTTTAGGCATCCACCCTACAAAAATATGTAAGTATGTAAAAATATAAGGATGTTCACTTTAGCATTATTTATATAAGCCAAACATGGGGAAAAACTAAAATTTCCATTAAGGAGGGATTAAATAAATTTGAGTATACTCATACTTTGGAAGAGCATGCAACCATTTTAGAAAAAAACATAAGATTTATTTATGTAGATATGTATATATGTGACAATGTTACATCAAAAATTGTAGAATAACGTATATTACTTTCATAAAATGCAAAAATTATATATTTGTAAATGAATAGAAAAAATACCAGGAAGATATATCAAACAGTTCAAAGTGGTTACCTCTGAAAAGTGAGATTGAGGCATGAGAAATGGGAGATTGTTTGTTTACTTTTTTACTTTGTTTTTGCATCATTTCTCATATATCATTTTTAATGCAAAAACAAGAGACTATAGTTAATTCAAAATAATTAAAAACTGGTCTAAAAACTCAGCTCACCATTGTGGGCCTATAGGACTATAGGCCTGAGAAACATTACTCAAGAGTTTTAAAATTTTGTGAAGAAACCATAATGCCAAAAGAACACTGAAAACAAAATAGAGGCTGGGCGTGGTGGCTCACGCCTGTAATCCTAGCACTCTGGGAGGCCAAGGCGGGCGTATTGCTCGAGGTCAGGAGTTTGAACCCAGCCTGAGCAAGAGCGAGACCCCGTCTCTACTATAAAATAGAAAGAAATTAATTGGCCAACTAATATATATATATATATATATATATATATAGAAAAAATTAGCTGGGCATGGTGGCGCACGCCTGTAGTCCCAGCTACTCGGGAGGCTGAGGCAGCAGGATCGCTTGAGCCCAGGAGTTTGAGGTTGCTGTGAGCTAGGCTGACGCAGTAGCACTCACTCTAGCATGGGCAACAAAGGGAGACTCTATCTCAAAAAACAAACAAAAAAAAGAAAACAAAATAGAATAAATCATCTTTTTAAGATCTCTTCCAGGTCTTGGGTTCTATGAGGTTATGAGAATCAATATCTCACATTCAAAATAAAGTACATACTCAACCATTACAGCCAGCTACAAAAGCCACCAGACTTTTGAGAATGGTTTAAAAGAAACATTAAAAACAGCAATGGACCAGGAGGATTGACATAACTTTGTATATCACTTAAAATAGTGAGAATAATAATATTTTTCCAAAAGTTAAAAATTACTATTAGTCATTTTTCTGTTCTTTTCAAGATTTTCTCTCCATGGGATGTCAGGTACTGTGAATTAGTCAAGAGATCATGAAAAATGTGTATCAGTCATAAAATTAATAAAAAAATAGAGTATGGGTAAAAATAAAAACCCAGCAATGGAGTACTGATAACACAAACATTAAACTACCTTAATAATAATTACTTTTATTATAAAAGTATCAGTGTACATATACTGCATAGTATTTTATAGTAAAGTTGATGTATATATAATATATAGTAATCTCAAGCCTGTATGTGTGTGTATTTTTAAAGTAGAACACATTAAAGCATACATTTGCATTTTTTCCAGGTTCAAATTTAAAAAACTGAAACAAGCTGGGGAGAAAATGGTATTATAATCATCTGTCACTGGAATAACAGTTTTGGGATTTGGAATTTTTTTCCTCCTCTGGACAAATCCTTAAAAACTGGGAAATTTCCAAGGATTTTAATCCACTTTAGTTCTTAAAGCATCCAAGTGGATCATTATCCAAACATGTAAGAATCTGACTAAAATCCAGCTTTTTCCATACCTGTATTTTTATCTCCTCCCTGATTCTCCCTGCTTTATAAGGTTTTCAAGACCCAGAATAGAGTAGAAATTCTCTAAAACATAAAATACATTCGAATATTGCTAGAGTTAGTTTCAACTTTTCAAAGTAATGGCATGGGGTCATCCACAGGAAATTAGTAATAAATTTACAGGTATATACACATAATGCAATACTATGCAATTGTAAAAAATAGAATGATGCAGCTATAAGAGCCAAGATATCATGAAATGGTAAAAAAAAAAAAAAAGCAACATATAAGAACAGTCTGTAGTACAATTACTACTTATAGGGAACAAAAATATATATGTATTTGTTTGCATATATATATATATATATTAACTGGATATACAAGAAACAGGTAATAATTGTCTCTAAGGTAAAAAACTGGGTAGTTCGGGTGTAGTGCTAGGAAGGAGACTCTACTGGTTACCCTTTTATACCTACTGAATTTTGAATGTGAATAGAATTAGAATTCAGCAACTAATTTCTTTTAAAAAATGACAAAGTTTATAAAACTAAATACAAAACAGAATTCTATATGACAAAATATATTACCATAATATCACTAGTGAAGGTTAATGAGCTCAGTTACCAAATAACAAGCTAGATCTTGGAAGTATCTTACCTTTTCCTAAAGAAGATGAACCACTATCTCTGACTATATAAATTAGCTATTTACTTATCAAATGTGAAATTATATAATAAGAATAGTTGTAAAATCTAAAACCAAAAGTCCTTTGGGATAAGGATTAAAAAAGCTCATCAAAAACAATAATTAAATCATATTGGGTAAAAAACCAACTATAGTCTTCAGACTATGAAAATATTTTATATATAAGGACTTTAACATTCATAAATGTCTAGCACTAGCAGTCTTCATAGTTTTCAATCAAAAAAAGGTTTCAAGCATTAAAATGTCACCGATCCTAATACTACCAAATACTAAGTTCTATAAAACCCAGGGCAACCAGACTTACGGCAAAAGAGAGAGTCTCCTTACTTTTCTCGTAACCTTTGAAGCTCCACCTTTAAGTCCTCGTCCTCTATTTCTGACTCATCATCACTGCTCATTGGGGAAGATGGCGAATAGAAGAGTGAACTCTGTGTTTGAGCATAGGCTTGTTCTTCATGGAGTGGTAAGCACTGATCAGTCTCTGGACCAGTCTTTGCCACTGGCTTTCCGCTGCCAGCAAGGCTGGCTGAAAATTCACTGTCAGAGCTAGGCTGTTTCCCAGGAGGTACTATTTCTCTCTCTTTAAGCAACAGTTTGGATCCAGACTGAATGCTACTTCCTGTGGCTGAAGTTTCTTCCAATTCCTTTTCTGGGGTCACTGAAGATACATCAGTCTTATAAGCTATGCTGAAAGATAAGTTGTCACCTTGTTTGGGAATTCCTTTATCATCTTTAAAGGTTTCATGAAGAGCTCGTAACTTCTGAGAAGAAAATGAAGTTTGTGGATTGTGCATGGCAGGTTCCATTTCTACCAATTGAGACTTTGCTGTTTCAGTAAAGGCTAGAGTTTCTTCACTGGAATGGTTTGTCATTTCATTGAACGCTGGTATGTGTTCTATTTCAAAAGATGTCATTTTCACTGACTGCTCCTGAGGAACTGTAATTACCTGAGATATAAAAAGGTAAAAGTGTCTGGCACAGTATAGATAAATGGATGGTCTGCTGTGATATACATGTATTGATACTACCAAAAGTTAAAAATTCCATCTATACTCCCCATATTCAAAGTCTTTCAATTGGGCCCCTTAAGTAAAGAGAGTTGGCTTCATATTGCTCAAACAAAATTCCACAATTAGATTTGTAAAGATTCTAGAAGACATGAACTTAAATTTATAAAAAAGATGACCTAACTACCTGGCAAAAAATGATAACCCATTTCTGTGCTCTCTTCCAGCTATTAAAATCTCCATTTCTTTAGATTCACCTTTACTGGTGGCTACAAAAGGTGAGAGAATACACACAAGGTGAACAATTTAAATATGACAATGATCTACATTTAAAGTAAGTATCATTTACAGACCAAGATATTCAATGGCTGTTACCTTTTATAATACCCTTGTAGATAAGGAATCAACCAAAGACACAAACCTGGAACCGACCCCGCTGAAATGATCCAGTCATCGCTTTACATCTACTCAAAGCCCTACTATCAGCTGTGGGCTCCCGTGTCAGAGGAATGCGATCAGGAGCAATTGCTGATCTCCTATCTTCTGTTTCCACTGCAATTTTGCCAAATTGTAAGTAGAAAAGAGAAAATTATTTTTTAAGACTAAATTTGTTTACTTTACCAAAAATGAAGAAAAGTAGAAAAAGTTTAACTCCTGCTAGACAATTAAAAGGTGTTAATATATTAAGCAACATCATATAAGTCCCTAACTCTAAATCAGACATTGCAAGATTTATCCCGATACTTACTATATGAAATGAAAAATTAGAAAACCAAATTAGTTACAAAAGGAAAAATAAAATGGCAATGACATTAATGGGATATGTCACATATATGGGCTAAGTGGAAAAAGTGGCAAGATTTGTGTATGAACAAAAAAATAAGTAAATGAAAAGTGATGTTACCTAGTCTATGTCCCTGACTGTAAGCACACTACCTTGACGGACTTTTGATCTCTTGAAAAAGCTGGTTGACTGCCGTAGCCTGTATGCCCAGCTTTTTAATTTGCGAGTCCAGGATTTCTTGCTAATAGGATTTTTGAGACTAGGACAAGTAAAGCTTAGGCCAAAATATCCACCTCCTGTCTGCAGATGAATGGCTCCACCGCTTGACACAGCAGCAGGATAGGACTCTGGATCCCCTGGAAATGAAGCATCCGAGGACATCTCCTAATGGAGACAAAAAAATGAGAAAAACCAAAGTGGTAATAATTTAGGTAAGGTGACAAATTTTTAATATCATTGGAGTTTCTTATATGGACTAATCTTTAATCAAAAATAGGATATTATTATATAGTTGCATTAATAGTACCAGATCAGACTGAATCTGAAGTACTCACTTTATAGAAATTAAGCTTTCCTTTTCTTAAAAAAAGTTATTTAGCCTGGGCACAGTGACTGATGCCTCTAATCCTAGCCTTCTGGGAGGACAAGGCTGGAGGATTGCTTGAGGCCAGGAATTTGAGACCAGCCTGAATAAGAGACCCCATCTCTACAAAAAATAAAAAAATTAGTGGGGCATGGTGGCACATGCCTGTAGTTCCAGCTTGGGAGGCTGAGGCAGGAGAATCACTTGAACCTAGGATTTGAGGGTGCAGTGAGCTATGATGATGCCACTGCACTCTATCCCAGGTGACAGAGCAAGATCCTGTCTCAAAAAACCCCATATTATTTATACTTTAAATAAGAGATTATTAATCTTTGACCCCAGAATATTTTTCATCATTATATAAACTTTAAAAACTGAAAATCAAGGCCAGGCATAGTGGCTCATGCTTATAATCCCTGTACTTTGGGAGGCTGAGGGAGGAAGATCACTTGAGGCCAGGAGTTTGAGACCAGCCTGGACAACACAGCAAGACCCTGTTTCTAAAAAAAACAAAAAATTTTAAATTAGCTAGGCATGGTGATGCATGCCCATAGTCGTAGCTACTTGGGAGGCTAGGCAGGATGATCACCTGAACCCAGCAGTTCAAGGCTACAGTAAACTATGATCACACCACTGCACTCCAGCCTGGGCAGCCTAGTGAGACCCTGTCTCAAAAACAAAATGAAACAAAAACAAAAAAGACAACCAAAAATCAAAATAGAAATTATTTCCTTCATATGTACCAATTTACTAAAAAGGTTACTAAAGCCCCATGCTATTAAAATGAAAATTTTCATTTCTGCTCATATTATTTAAGAGAGTTAAAGATGCCTGATACACATGATAACAGAGAAAAAGAAGGTATCTAGGCACTTGGACTTACAGAGAAATATCAGCAAATCAAATTTCTTCATGTAAGCACACAGAAATTTACAAAGAATCTGAGAATTATTTGAAATTCATGTTGTAAAAATTGTTAACATCAGCCCTGCTGGCTATAAAATCACTTTCTGCTCTTCTTGTCCCCTTACCCCCACAAAAGCCCCCCAGAATTAACCCCTATATCTAAATGGGTGCTTTTAAAATAAACCTCCTATAGTAATTAATACAAAAATTAATACAGACAACCACAAATACTTTGGAACACATGATAATGACCAATACGAATCTAGAAGATTAAAAGAAAATATAAAAGCACAAAGAATGGAATTTAGCAACTGTCTGAAGAAAGACAGCCTACATGGCAGTAAGTATACTATCTTGTGTAAGCATTAGTAACACTTAGGGCAGATCAGGAGTTACTGAAAATAAAAGTATAAACAATCAGTTTTTATTTTCTGAAGTCCCATTTTGGACTAGTAATAACACTACTTCCATGAGGAGAACAAAACCCTCAAGACTACACAATTTAGAAAGTATTGCATTGGTCCCACTGGAATTACAGAAAATATTTTTTCATATGTAGTGACTGGATCAAGACAGCAAAATAAATATATGTTCTAACCTCCCTTACCAATCTAAATCCACAGACACAATAGGAAAAACAGATATACACACAAGCATATATAGCTGAAGGGGGAAAAAGTAGACCATGATATATGTAGGAACTGTTTCAAAATGCTGCAAACTCGAGTGGCAGATATGGGCAGCAGGAGAGAGTCCTGACCAACCAAAAGGATGAGTAGTTGCCTGTAATACTTACAAAACTCTACACAATTTGTCTCCTATCCATCTCTTCAACATTACCTCATGATACTCTCCTATTTACAGGACTTCTTTTGGTTCCTTGAACAGGTCTCTACCTGTGAATGTCACCACCACATAAAAGTCCTTCCCTGACCCCTATGTATTTGTTTAGAGTCTATTTCCCCTCACTAGAATGTGTGTACCACAAAAACAGAGATTTTGACTTATTCACTGCTCAGTAGATACTCAGCAAATAGAAGAATGAACTTGTTGAGGTACCAAAGAAGAAATAGGCAGTTCTGTACTTCCCCTACACCACACCAAGCAAAAGATAGCAAAGGCACGTACCACTCCCCACGTCCCCAAATAAGAGTAGTTAAGAAGAAAAGGTTTGTGGCCAAGAAAAAGGTCAGTAACATTAAAAGTAAACAACATTCAGGAAGAAGGGTAAGCCCTCCTACCTTCAGAAACTAGCTAATGGGCCACCTTCAGGACAGCATTTGAAACAAGCTACAATATAAAGTTCCAGGAAGCATGTCCCATGCCTTTCACACAATTACTGGAGGAAGGCTACGGTAATTATATATAGCATTTACAGATGAAGGAGTCTTACCAGTAAAAAAAAAAAAAAAAAAAAAAAAAGATGAGTATACAACTAAGAATCACTAAACACTTAAGGGAAATCAATACTATAGGAAAACACTAGGAGACACAAGTTATCAAAACCTGTGGGACACAGCTAAAGCAGTCCTGAGAGGAAAGTTTGTTTCCATAAATTCCTATATCCAAAAGTCGAAAAGATCACAAACAGACAACCTAATGAATCGTCTCAAAAAGCTGGAAAAATAACAACAGAGCAAACCCCAAACCCAGCAGAAGAACTGAAATCATTTAAGACCAAATCAGAACTAAACGAAATTGACAACAGGGAAACCATACAGAAGATTAACAAAACAAAAAGTTGGTTCTTTGAAAAAATAAACAAAATTGACACACCTTTGGCAAGACTAACGAAAAGCAGAAAAGAAAAATCTCTAATAAGCTCCATCAGGAACAATAAGGGAGAAATTACAACGGATGGCAAGGAGATACAAGATATAATTCATGAATACTACAAAAACCTCTATTCACACAAACTGGAAAATGTGGAGGAAATGGATAATTGCTAGAAACACACAGCCTCCCTAGGCTGAACCAGGAAGAAATGGAATTCCAGAACAGACCAATATCAAGTACTGAAATTGAAACAGCAATAAAAAACCTTCCTACAAAGAAACCAGATGGTTTCACACCCGAATTTTACCACACCTACAAGGAAGAACTGGTGCCTATACTGCAGAAATTATTCCACAACATCGAGAAGTATGGAAACCTCCCCAACACATTTTATGAAGCAAACATAACCCTGATACAAAAACCAGGAAAGGATGCAACAAAAAAGAAAACTACAGACCAATATCCCTTATGAATATACATGCTAAAATTCTCAACAAAATCCTAGCCAATCGAATCACAACCAAGTGGGCTTCACCCCATGGATGCAGAGATGGTTCAACATACGCAAATCTATAAATGTTATTTACCATATAAACGGAAGCAAAAACAAAGACCATATGATCCTCTCAGTAGACGCAGAAAAAGCATTTGACAAAATTCAACACCCTTTTATGATAAGAATGCTCAACAATATAGGCATAGATGTGGCTTACCTAAAAATGAGACAAGCCATATATGACAAACCCACAGCCAATATCATACTGAATGGGGAAAAATTGAAAGCATTCCCACATAGAACTGGAAGAAGACAAGGTTTCCCACTATCTCCACTTCTATTCAACATAGTGCTGGAAGTCCTTGCTACAGCAATCACACAAGAGAGCAGAATTAAGGGCATCCAAATGAAGAGATAAAACTCTCCTTTGCTGATGACATGATATTATACCTAGAAAACCCCAAGGATTCAACCAAGAGACTCCTTGATCTGATAAATGAATTTGGTAAAGTCTCAGGATACAAAATCAATATACAGAAATCAGAGGCATTCACTTACGCCAACAATAGTACAAGTGAGAACCAAATCAAAGACTCAGTTCCCTTCAAAATAGCAACAAAGAAAATAAAGTACCTTGGAATATATTTAACTAAGGAGGTAAAAACACCTCTACAGGGAGAACTATGAAACACTGAAGAAGGAAATAGCAGAGAACATAAACAGATGGAAGAATATACTATGCTCATGGGTCAGCAGAATCAACATTGTTAAAATGTCTACACTACCCAAAGTGACCTACAGAGTCAATGCAATCCCTATCAAAATACCATCATCATTTTTCACAGATATAGAAAAAATAATTTTACGCTTGGTATGGAACCAGAGAAGAGCCCGTATAGCAAAATCAATCCTAGGCAATAAAAACAAAATAGGAGGTACCAATTTACCAGACTTCATACTATACTACAAGGCTATAGTAATTAAAACAGCTTCGGACTGGCACAAGAACAGGGACATTGACCAGTGGAACAGAGTCGAGAACTCAAATATAAAACCATCCTCATATAGCCAACTAATCTTTGACAAAGCAGACAAAAACATACACTGGGGAAAAGAATCATTATTCAATAAATGGTACTAGGAAAACTGGATAGCCACATGTAGAAGACTGAAACAGGACCCACACCTTTCACCTCTCACAAAAATCAACTCACACTGGGTAATAGACTTGAACCTTAGGTGTGAAATTATTAGACTTCTAGAGGAAATTGTTAGAAATACTCTTCTAGACATTGGCCTAGGCAAAGAACTTATGAAGAAGACCCCAAAGGCAATCACAGCAGCAAAAAATAAATAAATAAATGGGACCTGATCAAATTAAAAAGTTTCTGCACAGCCAAAGAAACTGTCAAGAGAACAAACAGATACCCACAGAATGGGAGAAAATTTTTGCAAGCTACACATCTGATAAAGGGCTGATAATTAGAATCTATTTAGAACTCAGGAAAATCAGCCAGAAAAAATCAATCAACCCCATCAAAAAATGGGCAAAGGACCTGAACAGAAACTTCTCCAAAGAAGACAGAATAATGGCCAACAAACATATGAAAAAATGCTCAATATTTCTAATCATCAGAGAAATGCAAATCAAAACCACAATGAGATATCACTTATCTCCAGTGAGAATGGCCTTGATCAAAAAGTTCCCAACAATAAATGTTGGTGTGGATGCAGAGAGATAGGAAGACTCCTACACTGCTGGTAGGACTGCAAACTAGTTCAACCTCTGTGGAAAGCAATATGGAGATACCTCAAAGCGATACAAGTAGATCTACCATTTGATCCAGCAATCCCACTACTGGGCATCTACCCAAAAGATCAAATGAGACTCTACAAAAAAGATACATGCACTCGAATGTTTATAGCAGCACAATTCACAATTGCAAAGCTGTGGAAACAGCCCAACTGCCCATCAATTCATGAGTGGATTAATAAAATGTGGTATATGTATACCATGGAGTACTACTCAGCTTTAAGAAACAATGGTGATATAGCACCTCTATTTTCCTGGATAGAGCTGGAACCCATTCTACTAAGTGAAGTATCTCAAGAGTGGAAAAACCAGCACCACATGTACTCACCAGCAAATTGGTATTAACAGATCAACACCTAAGTGGGCATATAGGAATAACATTTATTGGGTGGAGGGCAAGTGGGAGGGGGGAGTGGGGATGGGTATATACAAACACAACGAGTAAGATGTGCACCGTCTGGGGGATGGTCACGCTTGAAGCTCTTACTCGAGGGGGGAGAGGGGCATGGGCAATATACGTAATCTTAACACTGGTACCCCCATAATACGCTAAAATAAAAAAAAAAAAAAAAACCAAAGACACTTAAAAAAAAACAAACACTAAACTCAGCAAACAGAACAGCCAAGGAAATAACATTAATAACATAGAATAATATTTTCAGAGAGATGTGTGAATATAGTACATCCATAAAAAATAAACTATAGTTACTTGAAATTAAAAAATAATAATAATTCTTGACACAAAAAACCCCAGTTGAATAGGAGACTGCTAACAGGTTAGAAATTGAGAAATTTTGCCAGTACAAAAAGCAAAAGGACAAAGAGGTGGAAAGTATGAAATGAAAAGTTAATAGATAAGAAAGGAAATGAAGAAATAAAACTATCTTTGTTCATAGATGACATGATCTTATATATAAGAATCCTAAAGAATCCACTAAAAGTCACTAGAGCTAATAAACTCAGCAAAGTTGAAGGATACAATATTAATACATAAAAACCAGCTGTATTTCTATACATTAGCAATGAAGAATCCAAAAAGGAAATTTAGAAAATAATTCCATTTATAACAACAACAAAGAGAATAAAATACTTTGGAATAAATTTAACGAATCAGGTGAAAGACTTACACACCAAAAACTACAATACATTGCTGAAAGAAATTAAAGAATACCTAAATAAATGGAAAGTCATCTAGCGTTCATGGATAGGAAGACTTAACCTGTTAAAAGTCCCCAAAGCAATCTATGGAGGGATTCAATGTAATCCCTATCAAAATCCCAGCAGCAGACCGGGTGTGGTGGCTCACGCCTGTAATCCTGGCACTCCGGGAGGTCAAGGAGGGCGGATTGCTAGAGGTCAGGAGTTCGAAGCCAGCCTGAGCAAGAGTCAGACCCCGTCTCAACTAAAAATAGAAAGAAATTAATTGGCCAACTAATATATATAGAAAAAATCAACCAAGCATGGTGGCGCATGCCTGTAGTCCCAGCTACTTGGGAGGCTGAGGCAGTAGGATTGCTTGAGCCCAGGAGTTTGAGGTTGCTGTGAGCTAGGCTAATGCCACAGCACTCACTCTAGCCTGAGCAACAAAGGGAGACTCTGTCTCAAAAAAAAAAAAAAAAAAAGAAAAAGAAAAAAAATCCCAGCAACCTTTTTTACAGCAATAGAAAGCTGATACTAAAATTTGTATGGAGGCCGGGCGCGGTGGCTCACGCCTGTAATCCTAGCTCTCTGGGAGGCCGAGGTGGGTGGATTGCTCAAGGTCAGGAGTTCAAAACCACCCTGAGCAAAAGCAAGACCCCGTCTCTACTATAAATAGAAAGAAATTAATTGGCCAACTAAGATATATATATATATATAATTAGCTGGGCATGGTGGCGCATGCCTGTAGTCCCAGCTACTCGGGAGGCTGAGGCAGTAGGATTGCTTGAGCCCAGGAGTTTGAGGTTGCTGTGAGCTAGGCTGACGCCATGGCACTCACTCTAGCCTGGGCAACAAAGTGAGACTCTGTCTCAAAAAAAATAAATAACTAAATAAAATAAAATTTGTATGGAATCACAGGGGACCCTGAATAGCCAAAAAATATTGAAAAAGAACAAAGTTGGAGGACTCACACTTCCTGATTTCAAAACTTACTACAAAGCTATAATAATCAAAATGGTGTGCTATCTGCATAAAAATAGATATAGAGCTCAATGAAATAAAATAGAGAGCTCAGTGGAGTCCAGAAATAAATCCATACATCTACACTCAATTGATTTTTGACAAGGAGGCCATGACCATTCAATGGGGGAAAAATAGTCTCTTCAACAAATTGTGATAGAACAACCAAATATACAAATGTAAAAGAATGAAGCAGGACTCTTATCTCACATCATATGTAAAAATTAACTCAAAATAAATCAAAGACCTAAATATAAGAGCTAAAAGTATAAAGCTGTTCAAAGAAAACATTGAGGTGACTTGGGATTAGGTAATAGTTTCTTAGGTATGACACCAAAAGCATAAGCAAAAAAAGAAAAAGTACATAATTAGACTTACTGAAATTAAAAACTTTTGTGCATCAAAGGATACTATCAGGAATGAAAAGACAATCCCACAGAATGGGAGAAAATATTTAAGAATCAAATATTAATAAAGGTCTAGTATCCAGAATATACAAAGAACTCTCACAACTCAACATCACAACCCAATTTAAAAATGGGCAACAAGGTCAGCAGTTCGAAACCAGCCTGAGCAAGAGTGAGACCCCATCTCTACTAAAAAAATAGAAAGAAATTAATTGGCCAACTAAAAATATATGTAGAAAAAATTATCTGGGCATGGTGGCACATGCCTGTAGTCCCAGCTATTCAGGAGGCTGAGGGGGGAGGATTGCTTGAGCCCAGGAGTTTGAGGTTGCTGTGAGCTAGGCTGATGCCACGGCACTCTATCCCAGGCAACAGAGTGAGACTCTGTCTCTAAATAAATAAATAATTAAAAAAAAAATGGGCAAAGGACCTGAATAGACTTTTCTCCAAGAAAATATACAAATGGCCAATGAGAAAATGAAAAGTTTCTCAACATCATTAGCCATTAAAGAAATGCAAATCAAGATCATAATGAGATACCACTTCATACCCACTAGGATGGCTACGATCAAAAATTGGAAAATAACAAGTATCGGTGAACATGTGGACAAACTGGAACCCTTACATGGTACTGGCAGGAATGTAAAATGGTGCACCCACTGTGGAAAACAATCAGGCAGTTCCTCAATAAGTTAAATATAGAATTATCATATGACCCAGGAATTCCACTCCTAGATATATACCCCAAAGAACTGAAAACAGGTACTCAAACACTTTATAATAATGTTCAAAGCGGCACTATACATAACAGCCAAAAAGGTACAAACCACCTAAATGAAGAGATAAACAAAATGTGGCACAGCCATACAATGTAATATGAACCTTGAAACATTATGCTAAGTGAAAGAAGCTAGACACAAAAAACCACATATCGTATGTTCCATTTATATGAAATATCTAGAATAAGAAAATCCATATTGACAGAAAGCAGATTAGTGATTGCAAGGGGCTGGGGGTAGAGGAGAATGAATAGTAACAGCTTAATGGGTATGGAGCTTTTCTTTTTGTGGTGATGAAAAAGTTCTGGAACTAGACAGTGGTGATGGATGCACAACATTGCGAATGTACTTAATATCACTGGATTGAACACTGTAAAACAGTTACAGTATAAATTTTGTTATGTGTATTTTATCACAAAAAAAGAGATTAAAAAATATCTGGAAGGAGAAACAAGAGAATGGATGAGAAAAAATACCCAAAGAAATAACAATATTCAAAGAAATCACAAGAAAAAATAAGTTCCCAGATTTATAGGACACAAAGAATACCAAATAAGATGAATAAACAATAAAGAGACTATACTAAAAGCATCCAGCAGCTCTTTGAGTAGGTACTATTATCCCCATTTTACAGATGACGAAATTAAGGTTAGGTAAAGGGTGTAGATAAATTGCCCAATATTACACAGTAAATGGCAAAGCAAGATTTTGAAACTGGTTTGTCAGGTTCAATAGCTGTTTTCTTTCTAACATACTGTGCTTCAAAAAGAACTTTTTCATTTTAAAAATACTATATGAACATATTTTTTCTGAAAAAGAGCTAAACCATTAGACTAAAAAAAAAAATCTCTGTAACAATCCTCCTTCCCAGTCCTTTCTGGAAGATATCCACTAATATTAGTTTATCTTTAGAGAACTTTAGTGTGCACTTATGTACATATGTATGCATATACATTTATATACATTTATGTATTTTCTTTTAAAAATAAATACCCTCATACTGTTTGAATTATTCAGCATATATATATATTTCCTAATGATTTTTCCTGGAGATATGTCCATGCTAGTATAAAGATGATAACAGCTAACATATTTATAGGTCTACTTCATGTTTTTAAATTACTTCATAGTATCAATGTTCCTCAATTTATATAACCATTTCTATGTATGAATAAAGTTATTTATTATTCTTCTTCTGTTACAAATAATCAAATAGTATTACAGTGAACATTCTTATACATGCCTCTTTGTTCACAAGTGCAAATGTTCCTCTCAGGTAGAATTTCAGAGAAAGATCACTAGGTCAAAAGAATGTACATATTTCAAATTTTCATAGTGCTAAATTGCCCAAGTAGCATGTACTGATTTTATTCCTCCCAACACAAAATGAAAATTACCGTTTCCTTAACATTGGGTATTGTTAATCACTTTAACATTTGCTAATCTCTTTAATATTTGGCTAGTAAGCCAAAAATTGTTTTTCACTGTTTAAAATTTTACATTTCTCTCATTACTAATAAAGCAGAAAATCTTTTCACATGTATTAACAGGCATTTATATTTTTACTTCTATGAAATGTATGTCCAGATGTTTTGGCTATTCTTCCATTGAGTTGTCTGATATTTTTCTTATTGATTTGTAAGTGTTCTTTATATATTCTAGAATTAATCTTTTGTCAATTTTCTGAGAAAAAAGCTTAAGAGAAAATACATGTAAAAATAGGTTGCTATGAAAAAGAAACCAAGAATAAGATTTAAAACATCAAATTCATAATTGCCACATGGAAAATTAACTGGATATGACCAAATATCACAATAGTAATCTGAAATTAGAAAAGAAAAAACTGAAAACATATCTGAGAACATAATGTAAAAGGAAAACAATATTAAAAATGAGAGAAAACTGTTAAGAAATATGGAGCATACACTTGGGAGGCCATATATCTCCTACAATATTTCTTCTTTGTCTGGTTTTTTTTTTTTTTTTTTTTTTTTGAGACAGAGTCTAGCTCTGTCACCCAGGCTACAGTACAGTAGTATCATCACAGCTCACTGCAACCTCAAAACTCTCGGGCTCACGTCATCCTCCTGCCTTAGCCTCCCAAATGGCTGGGACAACAGGCGTGTGCCAATGCACCTGGCTAATTTTTCTAGTTTTAGTAAAGATGGGAGGCCAGGGTGGGATGGGAATGGGCGGGGGGTTGGGGTGCTGCTCTTGCTCAGGCTGATCTCTAACTCCTGAGCTCAAGCCATCCTTCTGCCTCAGCCTTCTAGAATGCTAGGATTTGCAGGCGTAAGCAACCACACCTGGCCTATCTCCTACGATTTCTAAATGGAAAGAAGAAAGACAATGAAAGGGAAGAAAAAAAACAAAAGTAAAGTTTACCAGAGCTGAAAAAGACACAAATCCTTAAACTCAAAAAGTCCACAAAAGTGATGTACAAGATTAATGAAAAACAGACACACCTAGACCATTCTGATAATCAGAGATCCAAGAAAGTTTCCTAAAAGCCTCTAGACCCCGACTATCCAATACAGTAGCCACTAACCACATGTGGCTGTCTAAATTTAAATTAATTAAAATAAAAGTAAATTAAAAATTCAGGCCCTTAGTTGCACTAGCCATATTTCAAGTGCTTGACAGTCATATGTGGCTAATGGTTACTGTATTGGATAGTGCAGACACAGAACATTTCTACATTGTAGGAAGTACTAGTGGACAGCATTGGTCTAGAGTAAAAGCAGGTTACCTACAAATGAATGATAATCAAACTCACATTACTCTCATCAGCAATATTAGAGACTAAAAGACAATGAAACAATGTTCTCTAAATTCTCAGAGGAAAACATTCTGATCCTACCATTTGTACTTAGTTAATCAAGTGTAAAGCAAAACAAAGATGTCTTTGGACATGCAAAAAAAAAAAAATACCAAATTAGTCACCCATGCAAAATATTTGAAAATATTACTCAAAGAAAATATTTCAAGGTAAAAAAGAGGAATCCTAGGTCACCAGACATAGTAGCAGCTAAACATGATATCTACATGTCCAGATGTAGCAGTGGACATGAAACAAATAAAAGAATCCAGCTGGGTACAGTGGCTCACACCTGTAATTCCGGCACTTTGGGAGGCCAAGGCAAGAGGATCATGTGAGGCCAGGAGTTTGAGACCAGTTGAGCAACATAGTGAGATCCTGCCTCTACCACAAAAAAAAAAAAAAAAAATTAGCCAGGCATGGTGGCACATGCCTGTAGTCCCAGCTACTCAGGAGGCTGAGGGGGAAGGATTGCTTGAGCCCAGGAATTCAAGGCTTCAGTGAGCTATGATTGCACCATTGCACTCCAGCCTGGGTGACAAAGCAAGATCCTGTCTCTGAAAAAAATAAAGACAAAATAAAAGAATCCATTTGACCTCAACACTTGGGAGTCTCTTTTGAGAAACAAAGTTTAAATAACAGAAAATTACTTTTTTATGATTCTAATCATAATATGTGATCATTGGATAATATATATAATCATAATATAAAACTGTTTATTGATTGTCAATTTTTACAATCAACCTACAGGCATAGACAAGCAATTGTTCAAGAACAGAATGTAAATGTCATAAACTTTGCCAATGTTAAGAATGTAATATAAGTAAAAAAAAACTGAGAAGTGTATGAAAAAGAAAATTGGAAGGGAAAATATAGTAATTTCCTCACCCTTCATAGCAGTGAATCATTAGGTTTTTATTTAAAATTACTAAATCAAGTAATAAATACATATATTATATATAAGCTATTAATGGCAATGACCACAAGAATTAAAATCAGGAACTTAACCCTTTGCACTCGGATGTCGAGTGTGACTCGACACGGTTAGTAAAAATTATAGAGATTAAAATTACTCTTTGAATGCATCAATAATTTGAAATATAAAATAATCCAAATAAATAAGTTTGTATGAAAAGAAACTCCAGTTTTTTATTCTACTGCCACGCTTTGTAAAATCTGGGGTATTTAAAAAATTAAATCCCTAGTAGAATAAAGGAATCGAGAAAAAAGCAAATGCAAAGGGTTAAGAGTGTTTGGAGAGTGGGATGGGTTATGGGAGGATGTTACACAATGGTTACTTCTAATTTCTATACTTTTCAATCGCTTTTGTGTTTGTATATTAATTCTATAATTTAAAGTTACTAGTATACAAAAAATTTCAATTGTATTTATTCAGTGGAATATTATATAGTTGTTTAAAAAGTTAAGGTGGAACCATGTGTATTGACATGAACAGATGCCTATAATAAGTAAAAAAAAAATGCAGAATAGCATATATATGTAAAGACGTATACCAATATAAATGTATAACATGTATCTATGTCTACATAAAGATATATTACATATAAAGAAATATAAATATAAATATATATTAATTAAAACTATATCTGGAAAATAGGTTAACAGCTATGTCTATAGGTTTGGGGGTGGAGTGGGTTTACCTTATGTGCAAGCATACATTACTTATATAATAATAACAATGACAAAGAGATATAGTGGTGAAGATTTGCAAAGATGTTCATGATATTATAAAATGAAAAAATTAAGCTGCAGATCAATAAGTATACAGCACAATATTGGTTTTGTGAATAAAATGTGGTATGTATGTAAATAGATCTGTATATGCTTAAGAAAAATCAAGAGGGATATGCACCAGATTATTAATGGTTACCTCTGTGATGCAAAACAGTAGAAAAGGGAAATTAAAGTTCCTATATTATATACTTAAAAAACATGTCATGGGCTAGGCGCAGTGGCATGGGCCTATAATCCCAGCTACTTGGGAGGCTGAGGTGGGAGGATCACTTGAGGCCAGGAGTTCGAGACCAGCCTGGGGCACATAGTGAGACCCCCATCTCTTAAAAATGAAAAATTAAAATTAAAAAAAAAAAAACAAGTCATGGGATTAATGGATGAGTTTTACTTTCCTTTTCTTTTTCAAATAAATCAAAATCTTCCAAACATGATTAAATTAAGACCATAAAATTTTGGGGGAAGGAAAGTAATAACAGGTATTTCAAGTGGAAATCTAAAAGTAAGTTCTACCCACTGAAACAATCTATGAATCAGTTTCTATTCCATCATTAATACAAATATAGACATTGCTCACAAGTTCCTGGCTAATTCACAACAGGGTTCTCTTATCAAAGATAGTTCTGCCATCTCTTCTGAGAAGTTCTGGATACCTGCAGCCTAAATCATGGCCTTCTTAAATACCTGTCACCTCAGAATCTTGTGACATAGACAATTTCAGTTCAAAGGACAGAATTTTATAAGAAAAGCATTTCTTTAAAATCATAAGCAAAGAATAAGGAATTGGTTAGAAAGAATACTTACATGCAAACACAATTCGCTGGGTACAGAAGTTATCACATTCAGGTCCCTTTTGAACACTGACATGTTAGCAGGCTGACTCACAGCCACATTGGACAGAATCTTAGAGCCTGTCTGTTGGAAATTAGGGGATTGTCCAGGGCTATCTTGAATTCCACAGTGACTGATGGCTATGACTTCTGGCACTGGACAGGAGAGTGTATCTTCAGCAGAGGAAGAAAATGGAGAGTCTATGCTTTGAGTATCCTTCTGACTCTCAGGATAGATGCTAGAGATGTTATGCTCCTGATAGAGCAAGTTTCTTAATTTTTCATCCAGAGTTTTAATTCGGTTGTCTGCAAACTCCATTTTTGGAGGTCTTTCCCCATCTGATTCCAAGACAGTAGTGGGTAGAAGACTAGTTGGTTCAAGGCCAGCAGTCTGAGTGGGAATAACTGTCTTAGGAGAAAATGCTTCAGTGTTCAGTGTCATTTCTCCTTCTTGGGGAAAAAACTCTGCATCCATAGTTGGCTGTTGTACTGATAAGGACTGAGGCTTTTGATCAGATACGAATGCAGGAGTAGTAAGAGAGTTATCAGCAATCTGAGTTGATTTGCCAGGATGGGCCATAAGTACATCAGCCTGATTGGCAGCTTGGTGACATGAATACACAGGTATGAATATACCTGCTTGGTCGTCAAGTACCTCACATTCAATTGGAATGGCACAAACTGAAGTAGCGGAATAACTGGAACTACTAGTAACTGGTGCCATTATCTGCCCATTGTCTTCTACTTGATAAAGTGGCTGCTCAGTTTCTACACTAGCACATTCATAAATCTTACCATCAACTACATCCTTGTGTTCTGACTTGGAGGTGAAAAGTGCACGCTGGCATGGATTATTTTCTATAGTGAGCAGTATGTCCTGTGATATTTCCTTATTACTTGTGTTTCTTGGACCTGGAACAATAACAAAGAATGGCTAAGCATGTATTGATGGGTACAAACCATGGACTAGTACCCAAACTCAAAAGAGACAGGAGGAACAAGGGACAAATGAGAACCTATATGAAAGTACTCTTGGCTGGCAGGGTACCGTGGCTCATGCCTGTAATCTCAGTACTTTGGGAGCCTGATGAGGAAGGATTGCTTGAGGCCAGGAGTTTGAGAGTGGCCTGGGCAACATAGGTAGACCCCATCTCTACAAAAAATTTAAAAATTAGCTGGGCGTGGTGGTATAGTCCCAGCTACTTGGGAGGCTGAGGCAAGAGGATCACTTGAGCCCAGGCTGCAAGTGAGCTATGATCATGCTGCCACATTCCAGCCTGGGAGACAGAGACCCTTTCTGTTTAAAAAAAAAAAAAAAAAAGGAAAGTAAAAAAGAAAGTACTCTTGTAAATGAGACTCAAAATGAACAGAATTCAAATCAACCTGTCAAGGAAAAAAAAAAAAAAAACTTCCCCATAAATATTAAATAAAAATGGCTTTAGTTATACACTAATATTAATGTCTTCAAAAATGCTTATGAATATTCTCATAAGCATAAAATACCCACAGAAACCAGCTAAAGATATCGTATATGTTTTGCAACCCTATCCTTTGAGTCTGGACAAACCTGGCAGAGAATAAAAGCTTACTAGGACGTGGATGTAGCCCAGGAACTGTAGACATAGAATGCTGAAGAGAAGGAGGAGACTGAACGTCACGGTTTCTTATTGTTTGATTGATACAAAATCGCCACCGACCAACTGGGGATGACTGAGGAGCAGATTCATCTGCGGAAAGAGTTAGTGAAAATTGAATATGTTCAGCAATTGTCAATTTGTTTATCTTATTGACTAAGGAAGCCAGGTTGAAAAAACAATTTGTCTTGTATCTTCATTTCCAACAGTACTAGGATATATGTAATTTATGAGACCAGATCTCCCAATCCTGACAATAAGTCTAAAGAACTAAGCACATAATATCTTTAGAGAAGGATTTTAGATTTTACTGAAACAAACATTGTTATCAATAGCAATTAGAAGCAAGGTTCTCTTTGAAAAAATGGAAAGCACTTTTCCCATTAAAATCTACCTACAGAACCACTTCTGTTTTGTATCCTGATTATGGTGGTGCTTACATAAATCTATACATGCATTAAAATTTACAGAACTTTACACCATAAGAAAAAAAGTCAATTTTACTATATGACAATTTTTTAAATCAAGTAAAATAACCCCTACATCTTAACTCCTACCTTGTAAACTTAAATAAGTAATTCTTCTTTTAAACTTTCTCCTACTTTGTCAGTCAGAAACCTGCTCAGATCTCAGCTAACCAGAAAAATAAGATATAGGAGGACTCTGCCATCCTAATGCAGTCAAACTAAATTTCAAGATAATGTTATCTGGTTCTATTACTCCTACACCACCTTTTGCTTCTTCAAGTTGTTATAATTCCTTCAGAGGTCCTCATCTGTCTACAGCTCTTCTCCCTCTCCCAGACACTCTTTTAATATATCCATGACCAGAGCTGAGAAGAATGGAAAGATAAAGTCATCAGAAAAGAAAATGGAAAACCCTAGTTTTATTCTCTGGAAGTTTATCTAGTATCTGATTTACAAAAAGTTATTAGTGACAGAGCATATAGAAGCATATCACTGGGGGAATGAAATCAAGACATGAATGACTTTTAAACCATGAGGCAAACTTAGAACCTAATGATTTTCGTTAAAAAAGTTTCTATCCATCTCAAATCTGAAAAAACAAAACTTACCAATAAAGTTTCAAACAGTTATGCTGTTAAAGGTCATCAGTATGTGACTGCTTTTCTGGTAACATACCATGTGACAACTCAGAAATAAATTAATCAGATAAAGAATCAACACTTGGAGGAAATTTGGAGGATGGATTTTTACTTCTGAGCTATTATATTAGGGGTCCTCAAACTTTTTAAACAGGGGGCCAGTTCACTGTCCCTCAGACCATTGGAGGGCTGGACTATAGTTTAAAAAAATCTATGAACAAATTCCTATGCATACTGCACATATCTTATTTTGAAGTAAAAAAACAAACGGGCAAAAAACACCCACATGTGGCCCACGGGCCGTAGTTTGAGGCCCGTATTACATCCTTTCAAAGTGTGGGAAAACCTACATTAACAACTTATCAAATCACTTTGTTGGTTAACATCTTTCCCAATGAAGGTGGGTAAATTAAAGTTTCCAAATGTCTTGCTTCAAAAGCCCAATGGTAAATTTTATTAAATATACTTACTGCTGGTTTGAGTAGATGCAGAATTTATCTGTACTTGTTCAGATGATCCTGTCTGAATTAAAAATGAATAGATAAATAAAGAAGTTCCTGATACATATCCAAAAAGATCTATTTGTAAATAATTGCTCTTACTTGGCTACTGTTGGATTCCACAATAATAGAGTCAACTCCAGTGGCTTTTTCTACAGCAGAGTGGACATGAAGGATCTCCTGGGCTTGACCTACGATAGTCCTCAATTCTCCTACAAATTTTTCTTTCTCACTTTCCAGTACAAAGTTATCTTCAACCTGCCCAAAAGTAAAAGTAAGCCTATTCATGAGAATGAATTTAGTTTCTTCAAAATTATAATATTGTATCAATGGTGACTACTATAAAGAAAAAAAATGTAAATTGAATATTTAAATCTAAGTGCCAAAACAGAATTAACAAAGATCAATAAAATGCCACATAATTCATTAAATTATTCTATTTTGAGACCACAGACATTTGTCATATTAGCACTACCTACCAGAGAAGAAGCTAGCATTTAAAAAATATTCAGCATTCTATAAATTGGTTGTTATTTGAAGAATATAACTAACTGAGGCAATGTTTAAAACTAAGATATCCAAACCCTAAAAACTTTTAGGCCGGGCACGGTGGCTCACGCCTGTGATCCTAGCTCTCTGGGAGGCCGAGGTGGGCGGATCGTTTGAGCTCAGGAGTTTGAGACCAGCCTGAGCAAGAGCGAGACCCCATCTCTACTATAAATAGAAAGAAATTAATTGGCCAACTAATATATATAGAAAAAATTAGCC